>SJYC01150298.1:0-25042 GCA_006408675.1 Madoqua kirkii
TCAGTTCTCACCGCCTGCGAGATGCCGCCTTCCTCTTTAAGGAACAACATCCCAGGGACAGAGGGGGCTGCCGCAGTGCATCAGTATCCCAGGTAAGCCAAGAGAATGACAATTACAAAGGTGATTGTGAAAAGATCCCCAGCGGTCCTGGGAGAGACCACCAGAACTCATTAACAGAAGAAGGGGGAGGACCCGTAAAATCCTAACAGCCTAGGGCCAGGATCCCAGACTCTGCTGAGCTTGGAGGGAAACGTTATGAATATCAATGGGTACATTAACTGGAGGAGAGAAATGGATCTTGCATTTAGAATTGGGAGGCCAACATTTAATAGCTGACTTGATACAGATGATCAAAACAAAGGCTCTCTATAGCTACACAACAGGCTATTTTGAATTCTATACTGCAAATGTGTTATTCAGATGATGAAGCTTACTTTTTTACCTCTGTCAAATTTCAGAAAAAGTGTCTTAACACCCCATCAAATTGGCACCTCTCAGGCGTCCATTCACACTTAGCATGGTGTTAGACTTGCTCTTAACATTCTGCATCTTGTCATACCTCACAGCTTAATTTAACATGGTTATCTTAAGTTGCACCACAACCAGTTACCCCCAAGAAGCTTATCAGATAGAAGGCCAATTCAATCCCTTTCGGTCCTTCCCTGTCTCCGGAAGGCACCCTTCTAAGTCAGCAAGGAAATATCAAGAACTTACCTAAAGACTGTACGTTTGTTGGTTAGCACAGTCAAGCTACTTACATTATGTTTACTTTTTCTAATGATTAGATCTCTGCTTTCTAACATTTAAACCCTGGCCAAGAGCTACAGCGATCCCATCCCTCTAGATAAGCCCCTGTGGTCTAAAGAGACGCACATGCCCTTTGATGCGCACATGCCCTTTGATGCTCGAGAGAAAAACTTCCCCTGCCTTAACACCTGTCAGGGAACACTGCCATATCCAGCTCAAGCCTGCTTTAGCAGCAATGCAAGGAAGCATGCCAGTTCCCCTGTTCCTCATCTTCACCAAAGAACAGAAGGGGCTCTCGTCTTGTACTTGTTTCTGCCCTTCTTCTTGAAAGAGTTTACTCTGTCTAAATGGGCATCGCTGACCCGGCGCATCAGCACACTGGGTAGGCAACATGCGGACCTGTGACGTCCCAGGCACCCTCCCCGATCTCCCGCCACTTGACTGTGAACAGGATGCAATCTGCATCGTGCTAACTCCAGGGCCTGCCACAGAGTCGAGATTTTGCAGTACAGAGTAAATGAACATGGTTCTGCGACCTACCTGGAGGGCAAGGACCCTGCTGCACACACAACGCCAACTCTCGCCACCCTAGTGTGCCTCACCTTGCTAAAAAGGTGAAAGGGAGAGCAACATGGCTCTTGCAGGCACGCTGATTTTAGGAATGTGAGTTCACACCCGACCTTGAAGAACTGTTTCCAGCTAGTTGAAATGACACTTGTTGGACTACTGAGATGCAGCCCCCTGATCTTACATTCCCGGCTCCTCTACAGACTACCAAAATAGCACTTTTTAAAGAGTTATTTTCTCATCTGCTGTAGGTAATTTTGAAACTGCAGAGAGAGACATTTTTCTCCCTTGTTTGCGCTAGCAGAAAAAGGAACACTACAGGTATTTCAAATCAATTAAAATCAAAGCTACTCTGAAATATGCCTCGTGAGACACAAAAGTACAAACGGGAATTTATTTCCCCGACATTTCTACCAGAAGGAAAATGCTATGCTGAGTGAAATGTGCTAGAACTGTAAGCATCTCTGCTGTCTGCGGGAGGTTAAGTGTTGAGCTCTAACCCAGACAGCAGGATGCACTCCCGTGGTTTACTCTCTCCCCGGTGTCTCCTGTCCGTCCTTCCCCCTGATTTGGATGCCATCTCAAGCCAGTTTCTTTGTAATGACCTGCAAAAGGCTGTTCCTCTTCCTGACTCAGTTCAGTTCCGTTGCTCAGTTGTGTCCGACTCTTTGTGGCCCCATGAACTGCAGCAAGCCAGGCCTCCCTGTCCATCACCAACTCCCGGAGTTAACCCAAACTCGTGTCCATTGAGTGGTGATGCCATTCAACCATCTCATCCTCGGTCATCCCCTTCTCCTGCCTTCAATCTTTCCCAACATCAGGGTCTTTTCAAGTGAGTCAGCTCTTCCCATCAGGTGGTCAAAGTACTGGAGTTTCAGCTTTAACATCAGTCCTTCCCGTGAACACCCAGGACTGATCTCCTTGCAGCCCAAGGGACTCTCAAGAGTCTTCTCCAACACCACAGTTCAAAAGCATCAATTCTCCGGCACTCAACCCTCTTTATAGTCCAACTCTCACATCCATACATGACCACTGGAAAAACCATAGCCTTGACTAGACAGACCTTTGCTGGCAAAGTAATGTCTCTGCTTTTGAATATGCTGTCTAGGTTGGTCATAACTTTCCTTCCAAGGAGTAAGCGTCTTTTAATTTCATGGCTGCAGCCACCATCTGCAGTGACCCTAACTCTTGCCCACTAGAACTCCTCTAACTGATTCCTTCTAGATGCAAGCAGTAGAGGCACCACTGGGGACAATTTCTAAACAAGAATCCTGTCTCGCCCCAGTTATTCTACTGTAGAAATCTGTTAAATGGTTGCCAGATGTTCAACACACCTACCGATTCACTCACTCATTCCATCATTTAACAAGTAGTTATTGAGCGTCTGATGTATACCAGAAGCTACGTAGGTGCTGAGGACATAGTGGAGAATGCCTGTCATCAGGAAGCTTCCAGTTTCAGCTCAGGCAAAAAAGTGAAACGATATCATAAAAGATGAGGGTAGAGCAGTGAAATCAAGACAGCACTTTAGGGAATAAGGTAGGGACTGTCCTGTGGTCCAGTGGTCAAGGCTACTCCACCTCCCAACAGAGGCAGCACAGGTTTGATTCCAGGTCGGGGCATTAAGATCCCACGTGCTGTGCGATGGGGCCAAAAAATAATAATAAATATTTTTTAAAAGAGAGAACAAGGTATATTAAGAACACCCAATTCTGACACAGAATGCTGCTTATTTCATTCCACCTTCCAGTTTCCTGCTTTTTGGTTAATGTGCTCAATTTCAAAGAGTCAAGCCTTTTATTTGTATTAAATCCCCAAAGCAAAATAAGCTGTGTTTTTTTAATTGGCCACCTGCATCCACAATTTGAAATCTGCATGAGAAAAGGAAGGATGCCCTTTGGAAAGAAATGTTTCCCCATATGTTCACCACAAAATAGATTTTAAAAATAAATTTAAAAATTAAGAATCTTATGTAATGTTACTGTTTTGAAACTACAAACTTCATGTGAAAGTCATTAATCCTGGCAGAAAGAGTCTGTCTCAATAATGTACTTCTTTCTACTCACAGGGGAACCCTGCCTATGAGAAATATATAAGACCACTATTACAAGGCCGGAGAGCCAGGCTCTGAGACGATCCGCAGCACTGGAGAGGCACCACCACTTGCCAGTCATACTGCGGTGCAAGTGTCTTTAAAATCTACAGCTATACATGGATGTGTTGTTTAAAAGAATCATTATCCTTCAGAGACACAGTCTGAAGTGCATGAAATACCTGATTTATTCCAAAATAATGCAGGGGAAGAAACAGGGGGAGTGAATCATTGTTGAAGCTGTTCAATGGGTACGTGGGTGTTCACACTATTCTCTCCACTTCCGAATGTTTTAAATTTCCCACAATTAAAAAAAAACAAAAATGCACTATCCATTGGTAGCATCTACTTTGTGAAATCCCAGGGTTTTGCTTTAGCTCTAGCAAAAGCCAACAGATCTATCAGTTATCACTTGTGTTGTTACAGCACACATTTATTCATCCCAGGGCTTAGAAGAAAACACACACACACATAAGCAATCCTCTTCTAAAAGTGTATATACTTGGTACATCTAAATAAAATGTCGATCACCTCACATCAATCAGAATCATTGTCACTAAAAAGATAAGAAATAGGGACTTCCCTCATGGTCCAGTGGGCAAGACTCTGTGCTTCCAATGCAAGGGGGCAGGGGTTTGATCCCTGGTCAGGGAACTAGATCCCACATGCCACAAGTAAGACTCAGCACAGCCAAATAAATAAATACTTTAAAAATAAAAAAAATTTTTTAAGGTAATAAATAACAAGTACTGGCAAGGATATGGAGAAAGGAAAACACTTGTGCACCGCTGGAGGGGAGTGTAAGTTGGTGCAATCACTATGGAAAACAGTATGGAGGCTCCTCAAAAAGTTACAAATAGAGCTACGATGCAGTCCAGCTATTCCACTTCTGAGTAAGTGTCCAAAGAAAACAAAAAACACTAAGGTGAACAGGTACATGTGTACCCCTACATTCACTGCAGCATTTACGGCAGCAGAGATATGGGAACAATCCAAGTTTCCAACACACGAACGGATAAAGAAATTGTAGTGTACATAAACAGCAATATTACTCAGCCATAAAAAAGAATGAGACTGTACCATCTACAAGAGCATGAACAGACCTTGAGAGTACTAGGCCAAGTAAAATAAATCAGACAAAAAAGACAAAGGCCGTATAATTTCAATTCTATGAAATTCTATCTAAAAAAAGACAAATGAGCAAGCAGAACAAACAGACTCAAAGATACAGCAGTGGTTGTTGGGGAGATACGAAATAGGTGAAAGATTAAAAGGTACAAACTTTTAGTTATAAAGTAAGTCAGAGGATGTAACGTATACCATAGGGAGTATAGTCAGTAACACTGTGGAAACTCTGTATGGTGACACATGGTCACCAGATTTATCATGGTGATCAATTGATAATGAATATAAATGTCCAATCACTATGTAGTACACTTGAAATCAACACAATATTGTATGTCAACTATATTTCAATTTAAAAACTGAAAAGAAAGAAAATAGAACCCTGGGGATACAACAATAAATGTTTAAAATCAACTCTTCTACAGTAAAAATCATTTAAAATTTCATAAATGACATAACTGTCTCAAATTATCCAAACATAACCACGCTACGTTTTTCACATCATTTTCAACTGCCCAAGATAAAAAAACAAAAAACAAAAACACTCAAAATTAGATATTATCAAACAAATTGCAAAAAACCTCAGTGGGCTACTTTTCCTAATATAGAATCATTTAATCATTAATAACATAAATCTTAGAAAATTTACCAAAAGCAAACTTATCTCCAGTAATGTGGACAAGGAAGAGGCCTCATGAACGTTTAAATCTTAAAACCTTGGCACAACTAATAGTCACACCTCCACACCAGTTTTCAGTCCAAATTAATTTTATCTTTCATTCACCTCTATTAACTGGCTAGGCTGTTCCTTTCCTTGTTGTTTCTTTTTTAGGTAAGCACTAATCAATTTGAAGTAGGAGACAATCTTTTAAAATGATAAACCTCATACTTAGTACATTTACTGAAACCATAGCCAACTACCAATAGTTAATGTTAAGGGATTTTAGTTTGAAAACAGTGAAAATGGGGGTAATTACAGGTTTCTAGATATTGGTCATTTGTCAAACCTTAAATTTTCAGAGCCACGTGGGCAAACACGGATGTAAGACAGTGTTCTCATCCTCCTTTGAAGGAGGAGAATTTCAGAATCTTCTCAGAGAAGAAAAGGGAGTCTGGGGTGCGCAGCCTCAGAACCCTTAGACAACAGGGAAATTTCTGAATTTTCTTTTAAAAGGTGTTCTAGTAAACTAGGAAGTTTCACTATAGTTAACATAATCCTTCCGGTGAGCAACTTCCAAGAAACAGAATCAAATGAACTATGCAAAATAAGACTACAGTGAAATAAAGAAAAGTACACCGTCTCTCCACCTGTTCTAGATCCTTCATTCACTCGTTTCCTTCTCCTCGGAAATTAAATCTTAATAATAAACTGCATTCATGGATCACCATCAATACGTGAGAATAAAACGGCTTCAGTCGGTTTGTCCCTTGCTCAATACAAAGCTAGGACAAGAGTCACAGGGCAATGACAAATGGAGAAAAACCTATAATCTTCAAAATAAGTCCTATCGGGGAAAAAACTGTCAAGCTGTACATTAGCTGTTCAACTATGCACGATTTTAAACAGAACTAGTAATGTCATCAATTCCCTGACTTGACAGCACAGTAGAATTCCATAAACTGCACCCTGAAGCTCCCACTGGGTCCTTCTGAATCAAATACAAATGTGCTATAGGCAGTATTTATTAGGACATAAAACAATACATATTTTAGACAAGGATTAAGATTGCCCCCCCTTAACAATAATCAACCAATACACATCTAATTCTCACATTTCAATTTTTATTTATTTTTTAATTTTTTTTCTGGTAGACAGTACCACTTGACAATTATACTGCACCAGGCATAAGAAGTTAAGATTTCCACCACAGGGACGTTTTGTATTCAGAATCCAATATAAATATTTCTAGTCAGACATCTCCATGGCTACAGATATTTGGTTGCTTGATTTATATGCATAGAAAGAAACAGTTGTCATAACTGTAAAAAGCAGTACTTAACAAGTACTTTACATGATTGGAATAGTTTTCCTTTAATATTACAATACTGCTTATTGGTCTGAAAACTAGGTCACCCTACATGATGTTCTGATTTTTCCCCAAGGCATCATGAGTATATATATCTGTTTATTCTTTCGCTCCTGCATTTTTAGCCTTCTAGTTGATTTAGGGACTAGATAATCAGAAATCATTTTAGCACTGCAAAAAAAAAAAGCCTTTGTTAAGGGTACATTATAGACCATAATGATTTTCAGACTTCTTTGTATTAAAAAAAAAAAGGTATGTGGCGGCTCGGAAGAGGCGCATGCACGCTTGGGGTGAAGGGAACGAAATATAGAGGAGTCTGCTAAAGCACAAAACTTCCTTCTGGTCCCCAATGCCTTCAAATAAATACAAATATTAAAAAAAAAAACAAAACCTCACACTGTGATTAAAAAAAAAAAAGTCAGCCCTTGGATGTCCCGGGCAGTCCGCTTCCAGGAACCTCCCCCAGGGCTGGAGGTCAGTCGTCTGTCTTCCGGGCCAGCCTGCAGAAAGTCCAGTTGTGCTCCACCGTGTTCTCGTTGGCCCGCTCACTCATGTGGTGCACTCGGGTGTTGCGGATCGTGAAACCCTGTTTTGTAATGTACTCCATCAGGTGGACTCGGAGAGAGACTTCCTGGTGATAATCACAGGGTCCAAAAGTAAAGGACACCTGGCAATCTCTGGTGTCCATCATGTGCTTATTCCACTTGGTAAAATAGTTTGATATGCCTTCTAGTAAAGAATGGACCTTGGTGGTAATGGTTAACTGGGTTATGATGACAGCTACCGGATTGGAGTACTTAGAAAGCTTCCGGGTACTAGATAACTCCACGACTTCTTCAAAAGTATCCACAGGATACAAAGGCTTGGGGTCATTGAGACACTGAATCAAGGGCTCAATCTGATAAAAGTCTGCTTCTTTCCGAAGCAGATCAAATTCCTTAAAATCCAGGGGTAAGGTTAGCTCTGAAGTTCTTAAGAAGTTGAGGACATATCGGAAAAGAGGTCCATCTCGATCAATGAAGTAATTGCCTTGAGGGTCTCGAGCTGTGGGGAAGTCCCCCCCAAACATGGCTCCAAGCATGGAATCCGGGTAGCGCGTCAATGTGGTGAGAGACGTCGTGTACAAGTGTCCACCTACATTTAACGTGACTGGGTCAGTCATCTGAAATTGTTTAAAACATGATCAGTCATCTGAAAAAAAAATTTTTTTCTTAAATCCTAACTTTGACAAATTAAGAAAATTAGCAGCAACAAGCAAAGCGAAAGAGTCAGGCTACAGCACATCCAGCAAGCCACTGAAGTAAAAAAGCTTTAGTTTCAGTGAGAAATCCACCCAGCTGAAGGGATCTAACATCGCTTTCAACAGAAAAGAGAGAGATGTCCACTGCTTCAGAGCCTCACACTGAGAAGGGAGGGCATGACTTCTGAAGCCATTTAATTTCAGGCCAGGGTCTAGAGGTTTTCAGGTTAGAGTACACTATGGGAAAAGGAAGAGAAACTTCAAATATACTCATTGTTTTCCCCAATTTAAAAAAAGAAAAACTTCTATGTTTAACTCAATTTAACATAAAATAGAATATAAACAATTGAATAACATAAAGATACCTACTTTCAGTATTTGTCTTTTCCCCCTCAACATAAGGAGGGAAATGATGAAATTTTAAAAATAAAACTTTGTGTGGACTTAATCTCAACTTTTCATGAAAGAAATAGTGCCAAATACTAACTTAAAATACACAGTTTGGTCAAAACAATCTCATATTTTTTGTTGCTTTTCAGCCTCCAAGTCATGTCCAACCCCTTGCACCTCCACTGACTGTAGCCCGCCAGGCTCCTGTCCATTGGATTTTCAAGGCAAGAAGACTGGAGTGGGTTCTCACATACCCAAAGGCTAACAGCAGCTTTCAAATTTCATAATCTGATAGTATAATCACTTTTGCAACATTAATGTCACAATCTGACCTTTAATTTTGAAAAGCAAGCTTCTCTAAATAATACGTATCTTTGGCTTTTAAAACCATACTTAAGAAATAAAGCAAGACAGGTAAAGACAGGTAATGTGCAAATAAAATATTTCTTACCAAAGGAAAAAAATATATAGGAAGACACATGCACATGCAAAAAAAAAAAAAAGTACCAGTGGGCAAAGTGGCATCTTCTCAACCCCTGACCTCGCCAACTACAAGAAAGTGTCCTGTCTACTGTCACCTACTACACATTCATTTAACAGTCATTACTTTAAGAAGGAAGCGTCTCAAGAGAAAGAGACTTTAAGACCAAAAAAAACAGTGATCATTAAAAGTTACGTGGAGAGTCCACGCTGAGCTCGCTTACTTAAAAACACCAAAGTTAAAACACCCCAAAATACACAGAAACTAACTGGGGGGGAGGGACCATCGCTAAGTTCCATTCTCATTGAGATGCATTATACCTAAGAATACATATGAAGTGAGAAAAGACACACAGGATAATTTGCCAGCCTTCAAAATGCACCCTCAAAAGGCTCTCACCATATAGCCCCAGTCTCCATTATCCATCTGCTCCAGTGCTGCGTCTCGGGGAGCCCAGGTTCCAGGGAAACTTGGGGAAGAGAAAAAGACACGTGACAGTGCATATCACCAGGAAAACAGAAGCAAAGTTTTCTCACCCAACAGCAGGCCGAACACCAGAGGAGCACTCATCTTTGTTCTAAGGCGAAGATCTAGGGGAGAAACGATTTCCCAAAGGTCTTCTAGGGGTCCCCCGACATCCTTACCACAATCGGTACCTAAGAGACCGGCAAATGTTTACAGAGGAAAAGAGTTATCCTAAACTTTGAGAGGAAGGTAGAGAGTCTAGGGAGTAAACCAGTTATTCAAATTCTACCTATCTTCTCTGAAAATTCAATTTTTAGAATTCCTGCAGGAGAACACTATGATTAACACTATCACCTTATCTGGTACAAAACTATGATGATCCTTATCAAAAAGGTTAACAGAGGGAAATAGTAAACTCGTCTTCATAAGCATTTCAGCTACAAAAACTAAACATCTTAGTAAAAGCATTAGAAACCATAAACCTCCAAGACACTGGCGTCTCCTTCCAAGACAAATACACCAGCAACGTAGCTCTGCTGTAACACAGAAAACCTAATTACACTTTTAATAATGATACATTTTCTACAATAATCAAAACAAATACAAACCAAGTTAAATGCCGAACCATTAGACCACAATTTGGAGCAGAAAAGAACCTTACCAGTCAATCTATCATGAGAGCCACTAGGCTGGCACTTAGGAAGAGACAGCCTGAAGACACTGACAAATACCCAGATGTTCATGATGCCATTTTTATTTTATTTTTATCTACAATTCAAAAGCACTTAAACAAACAGTTTCTCAGCTCCTGAACTGCTTCAGTCAGTTCTCCTTCACACACATTAATCCCCAAACCACCCAGCAATGCAAACTCCAGGGCAAATTTCAAAAGCTTTGGCAAGAGACAATAAGAAGCATGGGCTTAAGGGTATTTAACCAGGAAAAGCACTGTTTGTTAGTTTGTTTGGTCTTGGTTTTTTTAACGGATTCATTTTTCCCACTTTTAGAGGAATCTGGCACACGAATTCCCAGAACAGGCCCTGGCCACAGAAGATCACAAAGGCTCTTTCTCAAAAGGTCACTCAGGCATGTAGAGAACATTTGCATAGCACAGCAGGGGCTGAAATCGGAGCCTCAAGCATCCATTTCTCTACCTTGCAAATTCTTCAAAGCAAACAAGCTAAAATGTAAACCAGACAATTGTGGGGTCAGTTTTTATTCTCCACTCTCAGCAGTTGGGTATAGGTAGGGCTCCACATGCTATAGGTTGAGAAACGGAACAAATGTCAAATTCAGGGCTGTGATGACAACCTTTCATTCCTCTGACTGACTTCAACAACAGAATTTGAAGTAACAGAATCAAGAAACAGGTTTTTACCAATTTGTGTTACATGCACCTGATTCAGTTACTGATGCAACAGACAGATCAGCAGATGGAACAACTGAGCAATTTAAATGGTCAGTCACCCAAAAGTTCTGCTAAGATGCCCACCTCTGGCCTTTCCCCATCACCCAAAGGAATTACTGGCAGCCTGAAAAATAATTCAGTCGACCAACATTCACTGGAGGGTGGAAGGGGCGGTGAGGGGCCTACGTGCAATCCAGAAACACAGAAACAGGAAAGTATGGTCCCTGCCCTGGTGGGGCTTTCAATCTATGAGGACAGGCCAGATGCAACAACTAAAGTACAGAATTCAAAGGTCCTACACAAGAGACGGACTGGCAGAGAGCTGAGGGAGAAAGCGAGAACAACCCCAAACATGAAAACAGAGGGCTCTGGGGGAGGGCTCGTCTCAATGGAAATCAGCAGGAATGTTTGGACACCCTGAAAAGGGATTCTAGAATAAAGAAACAATTTAAGTAAAGGGCTGAGGGCTCCCCCACAACATCCCTGATACTGTAAGCAGAATGTGAATAATTATCTTACTTTTGGAGATGCTTCCCTGGTGGCTTGGCTGATAAAGAATCCGCCTGCTTTGCAGGGACCCCGGTTCGATTCCTGGCCTGGGAAGATCCCCTGGAGAAGGGATAGCCTACCCACTCCAGTATTCTTGGGGTTCCCTTGTGACTCAGCTGGTAAAGAATCCGCCTGCAATCCGGGAAACCTGGCTTCAATCCCTGGGTTGGGAAGATTCCCCTGGAGAAGGGAAAGGCTACCTACTCCAGTATAGAGAGTCAGACACGACTAAGTGAATTTCACTTTCCACTTTCGGAAATGTAACAGAGAAAAGGCACTTTAAGAGACTTGCTCAAGGGCCCATGGCTAGAAAGTAACTGAACAGGAGTTTAGGTTTTCTGATTCTTAGTCCAAATCTTTCCACAAACCTCTTCTTCCAACAGAAACTATAAGAATAATACCCAAAAAACGAGAAATCCAAAGGATTAACTTAAAAACCCCTAACAGCCATCTATTAACGCTATCCACCTAAGGGTTTATTTACAAATATAACAGTAACTCAGCCAAAGTGAGCAGTTATCATGGATTTGTAAAATTCCCTTGAAGCAAAATACCAAGGACCCACTGTCCAGTGTGGGCTTCCCTGATGGCTCCCACGGTAAAGCGTCTGCCCGTAACGTGGGAGACCCAGGTTCGTTTCCTAGGTTGGGAAAGTCCCCTGGAGAAGGAAATGGCAATCCACTCCAGCACTGTTGCCTGGAAATCCCATGGATGGAGGAGCCTGATACAGTCCATGGGGTCCCAAAGAGTCAGACATGACTGAGCGACTTCACTTCACTGTCCAGTGTGATTCGAGACTGCTATCTTCTATCTTAAACAACTCCACTCTGCGAATATCCAAATAGTTGAATAAGACATCGGAGATGCAAAGAAAAAAGGAAAACAGGAGACCAAACACAAGTAAAAAACAAAGAAACAGGTATCATCAAAGTCACCGCTGTTATGCAAAGACCGTCCACTATTAATCCTTTCTTTTTTTACTGCTAAATCAAAACAAGATAGCTTTTTGGGCAATCACACATACACACACACAGATGATGCTCCTGATCTGTTCTACAGCAAAAGGCAGGTTCTATTCCTGTACAAAGATGTAATAAAAGCTCAAAGCTTAATAATTCAGGAAAGCAATTATGGAGATCTATATAAGTCCATGTTTCTTTAAAAAGTACCCCAAAGCCTCCCTTCATTTCTGTATAAGATACATCAAAATAAGATGAAGTTACTATCAATCACTTTCAACAACTACTAAACTGTACCCTCAAAATGAAAATGTCCACTTAAGAGCTCTAGAGCAGGAAAAATAGTAATGATTAATTTACATTTTAGCTCTATGCCTTACTTCTAAACATCCTCTGTAGAGACACTCAGATACAGCACAAACGAAAAAAAGCAAAGACATTCCTGGTCAACCAGTAGCTAATCAACCTCTGAACTGATGACTGTTAGGACCATCTTAGAGACAATGCAGATGAACGAAGTAAAACACAGTGCAAAAGAATTTCCAGAATAGCTTCAATCTCTTCTACTAAGTCACTTTCCAGAGCTGCTAACAATTAGAAATGATTCATTTGCTTTTCATCTTCTCTTCCTTCTGGCACTCAGCAGTGGAGGACTTAATGAGAAATTGAAGGACCACAAGACAGACAGCAGAAGGAAGCTCTTGAAATGGGCATCAAATGTGCCTGTCTTATTTGAGGCACACACACCTCATATTTCAGAAAAATGGACAGGAATGGAGATCATGAAGGTATCAATGAAAAACATCTTTCCTTTATAGTGACTTGCCTTACTAAAAATTGTTGTTTTAAACAACAATACTGCTACTGCTAAGTCACTTCAGTCGTGTCCAACTCTGTGTGACCCCATAGATGGCAGCCCACCAGGCTCCCCCGTCCCTGGGATTCTCCAGGCAAGAACACTGGAGTGGGTTGCCATTTCCTTCTCCAATGCGTGAAAGTGAAAAGTGAAAGGGAAGTTGCTCAGTCGTGTCCGACTCTTCACGACCCCATGGGCTGCAGCCTACCAGGCTCCTCCATCCATGGGATTTTCCAGGCGAGAGTACTGGAGTGGGGTGCCACTGCCTTCTCTGAATGCAACCAAACACAAAAATTCAAACAGACTTCTGACCCTGTAAAATCAAGTTCACCTGAAAAGATCTGACCTTTGGTGCAAATAAAATACATGTGCTAACAACCAACAGACTGTTCCCAAAGGAAGTAAAGCAGTTCTGAAAATTCACCCAGACACAGCTTCAAAGGTTAATTATGACTAATATATAAATTCTGACAGTGTAATGTTAGCAGATAATTATGTTAAGGAAAACACAAACTCAAGAATTTATGAAAGCCTTAAAAAAAACTGTTAACAATTTTCTACATTAGCAAATGTGAAAAATACACAATTCAACAAGTGAATGACTTAAAGAATAACATAAGAACCCCTGAAACTCATTTTCCTCACCACGGCAGAACTCAATTACAGGCTTCATGGTTATGATGAACTAATTTAACACACATATTCTGGGCTTATCATTTCTGCTACAGACTAAGAATTCTCTGGAATAAAACTCCTGCTCCTATCCTACATAATAACTTATACACTGCAATACACACCTCCAAACTTGAATAAATAATAAACACATCACTATTTCCTTCCCTAAGTTTCCAGGTAACCCTTTTCAAATGCCTTTCTACTTTCTACTGAAACCTTCGTGGCTGGCATTCAGAAGAGACAACTCAACAAATTCCATCTATACATACCTTCAAAATCACCTTTGTGCTGAATTTCTCTGTTCTTGAAATGTGGGAGTTTTGAAAGTGAAACACTTTTTATAGTAACTAGTTCAGCAACATCTAAAGGAGTCTTTGGGGTTAACATTCACATACAGGCTGGTTTAAGTAGCCAGGCACAGAAGGAGAATGTGATTATGGTGTTAGGTTACTCTTGACCATAACCATCACACAAATAGATCGTTTCATCCAAAACCTAATCCTTTTTTCTCTCTGCTCTCTCCATGTGGTCTACAAAAAAGGTGCTCTAGGTTGAAAAATGACTTTTCCTACTGAAGAGCTAGCACAGATAGTCACAAAACCATACCATCCCTCTTAATTTCTGTAAGATAAAACAGAATAATACCACATTCCCAAAGGAACAGTACCACTTAAGCACAACACAGAGGCAACACCTGGCCTACAGGGTGACAGATGGGGGCCTGCAGTTTGAGGTCATAGACAGGTCAGAGCAAGAGAGAGAGAAAAGGCCACAGGTGAGGATCCTTAAGCCAGCTTGGCTTCATTACTAATTATAAGACCCTGCCCAGCTGCTGCTTGAAGAAAAAATAAGTGAGATCATGAATCGAAAATTTATGGGTAAACTGGCAAGTGTGAAAATAGTAGTGGCAGTAGCATCCATACAATTTCCGTGGTGAACTGAGAAACCTGAGTGTGGACACAAGTAATTCAGAGCGTGGGCATGGAGGCCGGGCAAATACGGAAGAGGAGGGGACTTAATTTGCTCCCAGTCTCCCTCATCCCGTCCTCCTTTTCCTGGAGCCCCACAAGGGAGAACCGCAGGTAAAGCGGAGCATCTGGATTTCACACAGACCACCAGACATCTGAACTCTTCATCACAGAAGAAAGGAACTCTAAAGCATGACTCAGGATTATATCCAACGTAAAGCCAAATCCAAAAAAGATTTTTAAATAGACTCCAAGAATCACAATCCAAGACACGTTCAGTGATTCACAGATTCACCCCAGAATTTCTTTATGTAGTAATGCTTTAAACTGTGACAAATTAAAATTTAAATGACATGAACCTTAGAAACAGCATCTGTGGTGGTCCTCACCACTCTATTCTTAATATTTATGATGTAATGCAAAATGAATGAAGTACTAGTATGGTCTGACCAAAGAGCAAGTTGTCTCAACCTACCCACCACGTAAAAAAGAGATTTTCCTTTTCCTAGCTACACATCTGTTTATTCGGAAACATCTCCGTCCTGGGCTCAGTCCTGTGCTAAACGCTGTCCCCTCGCTTCTTTCCTCTCTTGGAATCGTTCATATACTCGGGCGTTTGTGACAGCAAAGAAAATGCACATACCAAGGGGGAACGGCTAAGACACGCTTAGGCTCCCCGAAACGCTCTTGGCCAAACCAAGTTACCTCAGGTCTCCTGGCACTCAAACCTCTCCTGTCACAAAGCCCTAAAATCGGAAGTAGCCAACTTGTTCTAGAACTGGTATAGTTGCAGAAACATAACTTCAGCACAATATCCAAAAAGGATCTCTGCTTCGATTCTCGAGTCCCACCCCTCAGCCAGCCTCCACCACTGACAGCCCAGCCCGGCAGGTGCTTCAGCGGCTCCTCACCAGCACGGCCATTTATTACCTCTGACGTCCAGCATTAAGAATGCCCTGGCACACACAAATCTGGGCATTAAGAACTCAGCTGCGGTCAGTCCCTCTTTGGGGCAGAAAAATCCCCTAAGGCAGGGTTCAGAAGTCCTGCCTTAAAATAAAGGTAAACTGTAGCCAATAAGCACCACCCACAATCAATCATTTTCCAGCAAACCTCGAGGTGCTCCCGTCCCGGCTTCACTGCTGCCCACGGGCAGAGTCCCCCACCCCGACCCGGGCCCCGGGCGTGGGACGGGAGACCCCTGGGGCCCGGGCATGGGGTGCGCACCCGAGCCCTGAACCCGGGTCCGCCGAACCCGCAAGTCCCAGCGGGGCAGGCCTCGGATCCTCCGCCCAAGGCCGGCCTCTGGTCGCGGGCAGCCCGCGGCGGGCTCGTGCCAGCCCCGGAGCGCGCCGCCTGGACTCCCCGAGGTCCCCTGAGCGCGGCCCGCCACCGCCCGGGTTCCCCTCAACCCCGCTGCCGGGCCGCTCCGCGTAGTCTTCTGCTGGAGCCCGGCCCTCCCGAGCCCCGGGCCTCCGCGCCGTGGGCCCGCCCCTACTCACTGCGCTGCGGCGGCGGTGGCTGCCGGGCCGGGAGACGCCGGCGGCCGGAGAGCGCGAGCGCGAGGACGAGCGAGCCCGCGCCCGGCGGCGGCGGTGGCGGCGGCGGCAGAAGGGACGACTGAGCCCGCGCCCGGAGTTGCGGCTCCTGCCGCCCGGCGCGGGCGGCGCCTTTCCAGCGGAGACCCGGCGCCACAGGCGCGGGCGCCCCCTAACGGCGGCGCGGGCTAGTGACCGAAGGGCCGAGCGGCCAGAGAAACTCAAACCAGGCGTAGCCTGGGCGGCTCCTTCAGGCTGGCTCCGCGGCGGCCCTGAAGCCCCGCCCCGATGCCCGATCCCGCCCCCGAGGCTCGGGCCCAAGACCCACGCGCTCCGCCCAGAATTCGCCCGACGTCCCGCCTCCGCCCGCACTGGGGGATCTGCCCAGCCTCCGGCCCTTTTCGGTAGGACTCAAGCCTAGTTTCTCCGATCATTTTACTAATACTTAAGGGACCCCGACCAAGTGCCAGGCCTGGCAAGTAAATTGGTCACCAAGAAGGAGGGGCTTCCTAATGAAAGGAGAAACATTAAAGACCCAAGTAAACAGCCGACAAAAAAATGACTACCAAAAAAAAAGTTATGATTATAAAATGTTGGGAGGTACATGAATTCGATGCAGAATAAGCAGAGGGGGCCTCTGCTGCAGATACGGTGACTATACAAGATCTGGACTCCGGGGATTGATAAGGTCACCTCTCCAGTCTTGTGGGCGGAGTAGGGAAAGACAGCCAGCTGGAGAGAAGGGTAGCATAGAAAACGACCAGTGCAAAGGCTCTGAGGACTGAAGGAGCCAGCCCTACAGGAAGCTGGCACCAATACTGTCCTCATTTCACCACGAAGGAAGCCAAGGCTGCAAGAATGGGGAATAACCTAAAGTTTCTGAGTAACTGGTTTCCAAACATAGATTCCTTCCAAATGGAACTCACTTCCGGCTAAACAAATCCCCATCCCTTTCCAAGTGGGATCAGGTATAGGGTTTTTGCCATTTCTCCTTCACAATAACCAAGAGAGTTCCAGAAAACATCTATTTCTGCTTCATTGACTATGCCAAAGCCTTTGACTGTGTGGATCACAATAAACTGTCGAAAATTCTGAAAGAGATGGGAATACCAGACCACCTGACCTGCCTCTTGAGAAATCTGTATGCAGGTCAGGAAGCAACAGTTAGAACTGGACATGGAACAAACTGGTTCCAAATAGGAAAAGGAGTACAGCAAGGCTGTATATTGTCAACCCTGCTTATTTAACTTATATGCAGAGTACATCATCCCAGAAAAGGAAATGACAGCCCACTCCAGTATTCCTGCCTGGAGAATCCTGGGGACAGAAGAGCCTGGTGGGCTGCCACCTATGGGGTCGCACAGAGTTGGACACAACTGGAGCAACCTAGCAGCAGCAGCAGAGTATATCATGAGAAACGCTGGGTTGGATGAAGCACAAGCTGGACTCAAGATTGCTGGGAGAAATATCAATAACCTCATATATGCAGATGACACCACCCTTTGGCAGAAAGTGAGGAACTAAAGAGCCTCTTGATGAAAGTGAAAGAGAGGAGTGAAAAAGTTGGCTTAAAGCTCAACATTCAGAAAACTAAGATCCTGGCATCCCATCCCATCACTTCATGGCAAATATATAGGGAAACAGTGGAAACAGTGACAGACTTTATTTTGGGGGGGCTCCAAAATTACTGCAGATGGTGACAGCAGACATGAAATTAAAAGACGCCTACTCCTTGGAAGAAAAGTTATTACCAATCTAGACAGCATATTAAAAAGCAGAGACATTACTTTGCCAAAAAAGGTCTGTCTGGCCAAGCCTATGGTTTTCCCAGTGGTCATGTATGGATGTGAGAGTTGGACTATAAAGAAAGCTGAGCGCTAAGGAATTGATGCTTTTGAACTGTGGTGTTGGAGAAGACTCTTGAGAGTCCCTTGGACTAAAAGGAGATCCAACAAATCATCCTAAAGGAGGTCAGTCCTGAGCGTCCATTGGGAGGACTGATGTTGAAGCTGAAACTCCAATACTTTGGCCACCTGATGTGAAGAGCTGACTCATTGGTAAAGACCCTGATGCTGGGAAAGACTGAAGGCAGGAGGATAAGGGGATGATGGGATGAGATGGTTGGATAGCATCACTGACTCAATGGACATGAGTTTGGGTAGACTCCGGGGAGTTGGTGATAGACAGGGAGGCCTGGTGTGCTGCAGTCCGTGGGGTCATAACGAGTTGGACATGACTGAGCAACTGAAGTGAACTGTACTGCACTTTACCAGTATAACCACTTGCCTTCGAAACTCACCTGCATGTCACCATTTCGAGTATGTGCCTCTGGTGTTTATCTGCACGAACATCACAGTTACATCTGATATTTGGTTTTCTCTGAAAAACTCAGTGGGCTTCCCAGGTGGCTCACTGGTAAAGAATCTGACTGAGACTCGAGTTCTATCCCTGGGTCAGGAAGACCCCCTGGAGAAAGAAATGGCAACCTACTCCAGTATTCTTGCCTGGAGAATCCCACGGACAGAGGAGCCTGGCTGGCTAAATAGGTTCCACAAATGGCATACGCTTCATTAATATACCTGAGTGCACCATTATATTCAAAAAGACTAGGTGAGGATACAGGGAAATGTGTGTAAAAATAAGCAGTGCACACAATGGTATATATGGTATAATTTTATTTTCAGAAATGTAAATATCCATAGACAAACATTTTGAAGGCAATACATCAAATCATTGATCATAGTTCTAGGCAGTAGGATAGGAATATTAGTGACATTACTTTCAAATGTTCTTCTGAATTTTCTATCTTTCCGAGAGTGCGTGGATGCTGACTTTATAATTAGAAAAACAGTCTTTATTTTTTAAGAAAGATAATTCTGATATTACCCAACACTCAGACCTCCAGGATTTGGTGCCAATGAAAATCCAAAACTGCCCTTTGCTTACTGGTAGCCCTGAAGGAGTTATTTCCCCTCTCAGGACTTCTATTTCCTCATCTAAAAACTGAGAGGAATTAATTTTTCAGTGGTTGTGTCAATACAATTCCTACATATCTAAAAGTTTTTATTGCTATTGTAACATATTATCAAATTTATATTTTATAACATATTGATAGTTACTGAAATATGGTTCACTTTCTATAATTTTATATTCAGCAACTCTTTTAGTTCTAATTGAGTTCTAATAAGTTTATATGTGCTCTTGAATTTTCTATGTAAGCAGTTACACAGTCTGCAAGTAATAACATTTGGAATCTTTTTGTCCAGTCTTTATTTTCTGTTCCTTATTTTACTGCACTAAAACCTCCAGCACAAATTTGAATAACGATGATAGTGGCCATCTCTATCTTGTTCTTGACTGCTTCTAATAAGCACCAGTAAATATGGTGTTTGTTGCAGATTTTTGGTGGATTCCCTTTATCAGAGTAAGGGAGTACTATTCTGCTTTATTATGAATGGGTGTTGTATCTTTCTGACCTAGGGATTGAACCTGGGTCTCTGTACTGCAGGCAGATTCTTTTCTGTCTGAGCCACCAGGGAAGCCCTGTTGAATTTTATCAAATGTGAGATTTCCCGCCCAATGTAGTTAATCACAATATGGCTTTTACTGTATTAAACCATCCCTGCATTCCTGGAATAAACACACCTTGACAATGTGCTTTTTTTTTCTTCTTCATATAGTACTGGGTTTCATTTGCTAATATTTTATTTGGAGTTTTTGTATCCACTGCTGTGAATGAGATATGCCTATGATTTTTGCTATCATATTCTCTCTTTATCTGGTTTCATTATCAAAGTGACATGAGCCTCATAAAATAAATTAAGGAGTGGGTGTCTACTCATCAGAGCAGGCTCTGTAAGACAGATTTTTCTGTTGTTTGGGTTTTCCAGAGGATTCTCCTATAGGTCATCTTGATTTGGGGCCTGGGAGTAGAGAGTTTACCCTTGTATCCTGACTCACAGTATTCAACCTGACCTCAGGGCCCACTTTTCCACCTGCGGAGCTCTTGTGGGGCCACCAGGAATCTCCTTGTTGCTGAATCTGACAGATACCCCTCAGATCTCCCTGAAGAGACACCACTGATCACACTCTCCTAGGGACAACCTCTTCCCCAGCCCTGTTCTAGTTTCCTCCTTCGTCTCAGACTCATGAAGATGCTCCTCCTCTTGGTTTACCTACTCCTATGCCCCAGTTTGTGGCCGAGGCTGTGCCCTCTTCTCCATCTACCCGCCCTGTGGACTAACTCAGTCACCTCCACGGATGCCATTATTGTCTCTAAGCCAAAGCACTCCCAGATCCCTATCTCCAGCCCAGGCCTCTCTCCTGATCTCCAGACCTACAAATGCTGCATATGCTAAAGCCCCTGCTATGTGCCAAGCACTATGCTAAATGCTTTTATCCTCTGTATCAGTTATCTACTTCTTGTTCAGTTCCTCAGCGGTGTCTGACTCTTTGCGACCCCATGAACTGCAGTATGCTAGGCTTCCCTGTTCTGCACTGTGTCCCGGAGTCTGCTCAAACTCATGTCTGTTGATTCAGCAATGCCATCCAACTACCTCATTCTGTCGTCCCCTTCTCTTGCCTTCAATCTTTCCCAGCAAATGTCCTTTCCAATGAGTCGGCTCTTCTCATCAGGTAGCCAAAGTATTGGAGCTTCAGCTTCAGCATTAGTCCTTCCAATGAATTTTCAGGGTGGCTTCATCATAAATTGTCCCAAAGTTTAATTTAGGGGCTTAAAACAACAAACTTTCTTTTTTTTTTTTTTCATTATACCACTCAGCCTGTGGAATCTTAGTTTCCAGACCAGGGCCTGAACCCAGGCCAGGGCAATGAAAGTGCCACGTCCTAACCACTGGACTGCCAGGGAATTCCCAACAAATGTGTTTTTATCTCACAGTTTCTGAAGGTCAAGAATTTGAAAGCAGATTAGGTAGGTAGAAGATCTTGCAGTCTGGATGTCAGGAGGAAGGCTGTTGGCTGGGGCACAGACATGTGCTTCTAGCTAATTCATGAAACTTTCATGTGGGATCTAGTTTCCCGACCAGGGTTGGAACCCCAGCTCCCTGCATTGGGAGCGCAGAGTCTTAGCCACTGGAGCACCAGGAAAGTCCTGAGGCTTTTATAGCCTAGCCTTGAAAGTGACACACCCACAGTCTCTTGGTCTCACAGACCAAGCCTATTGCAGCGTGGGAGGGTACCACACAAGGACTCGAATACCAGGAGACGGCATCACGAGGGGCAATTCTGGAGGCTGCTGCACCCTCACAACCAGAAGGACGACCTACCTCATCCCATGAATGCAGAGGAGAAAACGAAGGCCAGGAGAGGTGAAGTTGGAGATCAAGGCCACACGGCCAAGTCCGAGAAAAGAGGTTTGAGCACCGCTTTGCCTGGCACCCCTTCCGCAGTCCACCACCGGCTCTCTCACCTTCGACATGTACAAACCTGAATGCTCTCGCCTCACCAGCCCCAAGCCTCCCAAGTCCCCAGCTCAGCTGGGCAAGTGGCGCCACCGTCCTCCCATCTGTCCAAACCAGCAGCTTTGAGTCACGCCTGCTTCTCCCACCCCCTCACTTCCCAGCACCAGATCACCCAGCCCTGCCAAGTCTTCCTCCTCAGTGCAGCTGGGATCCATCTCTCCTCCCTTTCTCTCCATCTCCACTACCCCTGCGCGGGGCCGAGCCACCCAACTGTCCGTCCTGGGCATCTGCCGTAGCCCCACCCAGGCTCCTGTGCGCTCTCTGCCCCCACACTGTCCATCCGTCCTCCTCTCTCCGCGTAAGTCACCTTCAAGAACACAGAGCTGGCCGTGTCACCCTGCCTCCTTTCAGCTTCACTGTCCCTGGCTCCCAGTGCCTTGGGGATCTGGTCCCCATCCCCTCCCTTCCGTGTGATCCGGCCCCTGCCCACTGGTCCAGCCTCTCCCCTTGGCACCTCTTTCCGCTCTTCACCTTCCCGGCCCCTCTGGTATCGGAAATCCACAGCAAACGTTTTCACTTTAAACAAAGCCCTTCTCCTCCTTCAGCACATTGTCATCTCCCCGAAGGTCATCTCTCCAGACCTCCCAGCCCAGCTGATGTCCCCCAGCAGTAACTCCCACAGCGTCAGTCCGTTCCTGTCCACCTCACTGCTTCTCAGCTGAACCGTGAGCTCCCTGAGAGCCGGAGCCCTTTCGTCTGTTTGGTTCACAACAGCACCCGAGGTCTTCGCGGTGTGCCTGGCTGAGCACCTCCTCGACAGCCATGTGACAGCTCAGTGCATTCCCTCCAAGCCCTTCCTTCCCCCCAACCCAAACCCCACGCCTCTCTGCCCCTGGACGATGTTTAGCTCCTTAAGCGAAGCACAGTCACCACCTCGTCTTTGCACATGCTGTGCCCACCACAGGGGTGCCCCTCCTTCTAGTTACTCTGTTACTCAGCTAACTCCTGTATATTCATCAGGAACTAGGGCTGCCAGGTTCATCAAAGGAAAACACAGGATGCTCAGTTAAATCTGAATTTCAGATAAACAACAAATAATTCTTTAAGTATGTCACAAATATTGCACTAAATAACAAGCCGTCCTGTATTTTATCTGGGAACTCTAGCAGGAATGAGCAACCAGCTCCCCCTTCCTTTGGGAGACCTCCCTGGCCTCACCCCACCAACCCCGCCACCCATTCCTGGGCTCCAAGATCATCCCCTCTGCTGTTGCCCTCACTGAGCATAAACACTCAGTCTGTTTATGATTGTCGGTTACCCAGTGGAATGTGACTTTGCTGACAGAGCAGGCCATGTCTCAGTCTTCATTCAGGCAGTCTGGCTTCACCTGGGACAGCCCCAGCCAGCCACAAGCCCAGGTGGTGAGGTGGTTACTGAGCGGAGAAATGAAAAAGCACCAAAAAGTGCAAACAAGATGGGAAATGGAACCAGCAAATGAAATGTGGCCCCCAGAGCAGCATGAATCTCTTGGATGATTACCACAGCGGGGAACCCCTGCCACCTTACCCCAACTGTGTCCCCAGAGTTTCCCCAGCCTCCTGGGGCCCTAGGATGGGTGGGCCAGGCATATGCAAAAAAAAAGTCCCCCAAACAGACTGCAGAGCATTCAAATGGGAGGTCCTGTGGGAACCAGAGAGGGAGTGTATGTCTCAAAGATCCGAGAGAGGCTGAGAAAATCCCCTGGGTTGGAAGGTGGCCCCCAAAAGTTAGGGGATGCTGACCAGCTGCTTGGAGAGTCCAAGCAGGTCATCTGGGGGCTAACCCTACATTCGGCCATTTGGGGTGATTCAATTACCCTCCCCTCCACAACCCCTCCCAGGATGGACACAGTCTTTCAGGACTCCAGGAGGAAAGGGATCCTAAAGCAGCTGTGTCAATTATCTGAACCCAAGACCTGGCTGAAGGCTTCCCTGGTGGTTCAGATGGTAAAGAACCTGCCTGCAATGTAGGAGCCCTGGTTTCGATCCATGAGTTGGGAAGATCCCCTGAAGAAGGGAATGGCAACCCACTCCAGTATTCTTGCCTAGAGAATTCTGTAGATGGGAGGAGCCTGGTGGGCTACAGTCCATGGGGTCGCAAGTAGTCACACGACTGAGCAACTAACACATTTATGCTTCACTTTTCAAGACTTGGCTGAACTCCTCCCAACCACCCCTCCTGAGGTTTGCTGAACAGCCGAGCAGATGGCCTGTGGAGAAACCCACTCCACTCTGCCTTTCTCGGCGCTCGGTCTTGTCTCTTCTGTGTGTGCGTCTCTCCCTTTCTCCCCCTCAGTCCTTGGGCCACTAGTTTCACTGTCTCAGCTTCTCCTGGGGCTGGGAAAGGCTTCCTTAGCCTTTTGCCCACTGGCTGCCCAGACTGGGAAATCCATTTCTAAACAGTCTCCCGGCTCCACCCTGGGGCCCGGCTCCAGTCCCTCCACACACTTGCCCCAGCCTCTGGGCCACCCTCTTCAGCCGGCAAAGTTTCCAACAGCCTCCCCCACTTCCAGCCATGGAGACGCTTTGGTAAATTTGACAAGAGCGTTTTTCCTTTTTATAAGGTTTCTAATTACCTATTACGTCTAATCTTCTCTTTAATCGGCTTCCAAAACTCAGCTTGGAGCTACAGAACCAGGGGAAGGAATCTGGTTCTCACCAGTGTTGAGAGAGAGGGCCTGTTGTGGTCGTCCTCGGATGTCATCAGCCTCTTCACCATTCTGACTCTGTAATTGAAGGGATCAGGTCAGCTTCTGTCTTTAGTCCCCGGAGTGTTTTAGTGGGCCACATGTGACAAGTTCACAGGCCTTCAGAGTCCTGCTGTGCCAAAAGGGAAGAAAACTGCTTGGACCGTGGCACAGCCAGCTGGCACGCAGGAGGCAAGACAACTCCCATTCTGAGTTCTCACCCTCCCTGACAGCTCAGTGCTCTAAATGCTTGTCAGTAACACATTTCAGGCCTCTGCTGCCCTCCTGCCTGTTGCTAATCCAAACCCTTTCCTCGGCACGGTGTCCTAGCTTAGCAAGAGCCTTATTCACTTAGCAGAGCACAGCGCTCTCATCCCCTCTGTCCAGTCCCTCTCAGGCTGTCTCTTCTTCTGAACACATCCAAGGCCTCTCTTTCCACATGCCCTCCTGCCTGGATGCTCTCCCCCTACCCCTACTACTACGGGAGCACCCGTGTACCCCGCCCCCAACACCCAAATGCATCGCTTTTATCAGGGAGTCCTGTGGGACTCTGCCTGAACTCCAGCTGTATTACCGTTAGAAAGCCCCTACGTTTTACACAAGGGGCAAATAACAATACTTGTAAAGCTGCCACAGAAAAGGATCTGTTCATGTCCCAGGGGCTTCTGAAACATAAGGTCTATTTAAAAGGCAGGAACATTATTTTAAACCTACTGAGATGTCCTTGGGTTTCATGATGATGGTGGGGGTTCAAAACCTCACTGGCTAATAGCGGATTCATTGTTATCCTGGCAAAAAAAAAAAAAAAAA
>SJYC01150299.1:0-16258 GCA_006408675.1 Madoqua kirkii
AAAAAAAAAAAAAAAAATGAGCGCATCATGTAGAGAAGTAACTATAGTAACCGTGTAAAGAGCCATGTTTCAGGATTCAGAAGCTACACGTGTCACTTATTTCCTGTGCCTGACGTCAGGTTCTGAGACAGAGCAGGGCACGCGGGGTGGGACTCCAGCTGCCTCACTTGGCCCTGACACCAGCAGTATGGGTCTGGACCCTCAGCCACAGTTTCTTCCATCATAAAGTCGAATAAAGCAACCCTGGGGCAGGGCTGTTATGACAGTGAAGTGAGGCAATTAAAGTATGAAAAACTGCTAATGCAGAGCCTGGCATAAAGTCGGCACACAATAAATTGGTAGCTCTTATTATAATAACTAATTGCTGTACTGCTGATCTGGAAAGATAAATATAGAATCGAAACTCTGGCAGGCAGCAGGAGAACTGGGCTAAAGGAGGGGGTTACTTTTTGAGACTTGGTGATTTGATTGTTCCACCAAGGTCTCTTAAGACATCTATTTATTTTGGTTGCAAGTTGAATATTGTCCATGTTGATAACAGCAGTGGATAATTAAGAAACAATGGCTTCCGCTGACATTCTTATAGCATTTGTGTAACAAGCTAAATATTATCTGTTTATAACCCTTTATGTATTAAGATAGACCAAACCTGATCCTGTAATGTCACGAGACTAAACTGGCAGGGTAATGTGATTATACAAAATAATAAATAGGAAAATAATAAATTTTTATCATTTGGAGAGGAATTGTGTCCCACTCCCCCACCGTGGTTTATTTTGGGTTTTTTTGTAAATTTTGTTACTGAGATATAACATTCATATATCAAATGTGCATAAAACATAAATGAATGGTTTGATGAATTTTTCACAAAGTGAACACACCTTGTAACCAACACCCAGATCAAGAAACAGGCTACCACCAGGACGCCAGAAATTCCCTCATACACCTTGCTGGTTGATCATTTTTCTTACTTTTCCTCCTCCTTCCTCTTCTCTGAGATACAATAAACCATGATATAAACCTTCAATGTATCCATTTAAAATATACAGTTTGATGAATTCTTCTAAATTCATACAGTGTGGGGGGAGCTTCCCAGGTGGTGCTAGTTTAGGTAAAGAATCTGCCTGCCAACACAGGAGACACAGGAGACGTGGATTCGATCCCTGGGTCAGGAAGATCTTCTGGAGGAGGAAGGTGAAGTCACTCAGTCGTGTCCAACTCTTTGCGACCCCATGGACTGTAACCTACTAGGCTTCTCCATCCATGGGATTCTCCAGGCAAGAATACTGGAGTGGATTGCCATTTCCTTCTCCAAGGGATCTTCCCAACCCAGGGATTGAACCCGGGTCTCCCGCATTGGAGTCAGACGCTTTAACCTCTGAGCCACCAGGGAAGCCCAAAACGGCAACCCACTCCAGTATTCTTGCCTGGAGAATCCCATGGACAGAGGAGCTTGGTGGGCTACAGTCCATGGTGTCACAGAGAGTTAGAGATGACTCAGCGTATATAGTGTACAACATCACCACCATCCAGCGTTAGAATACTTCCATCACCCCCAGAAAGTCCTCTGGTGCCTGTTCAAGGTCAGCCTCAGTTCCATCTCTAGCCCCAGGCAACCACTGATGCTCTGTCTCTTGCCTCTAATAAAATGTTCATATAGAAGCACACAGAAGCCCACATTCAATGGTATGTTTGTGTCTGACTGGCTTTTTATCATAAAAGATATAAATATGAATATAGCAAGATTACAGTTTCCTAACTGTGGCACACAAAAAAAGTTCAGGTGTCACCTAATTCGTTGATACCTGAATTTTGTTTTTTTCTAAGATACCGGAAAATAATTAGGACATAAAGCCCTCAGTATTACAGATACTGTTGCTTTGAGCTAGAATAGGTTTTAAAATGAATCAATTAAAAAAAACATGAATCTATCTGCAATTCAGGAGACGTGGGTTTGGAAAATCCCCTGGAGAAGGGAATGGGCCACTCACTCCAGCATTCACGCCTGGAGAATTCCAGGGACAGAGGAGCCTGGGAGGCTACAGTACACGGGGTCACAAATAATCGGACACGGCTGAGCGACTGACACTTCCACTCTCACTCTGATGGTACACGCAGTGACAACAGGAGTGTGTGGTCATGCACTCTCATAAAGCAGCTGCCTAGCCAGTTCTGGGCTGACAGGAGAAAGAACCAGAATTCAGGGAAGGGAGAGAAAGTGTGTTTGAGTGATGAGGGAGTTGCTCAAGGGAGGGGAAATTTGGACAAGTAGTTTAAAAGAAAGGAAGATGGTTATAGCAAGAGCAGAAGTAGAGCAGAAAACAAACATATTCCAGGGTCAAAGGAGTTGACTCTACTAGCAAATGCAGAGTTGAGGAAGGTGAAGAGTTGACAAAGGGCTAGAAGGGCTGATCCGAATGTTGACTACTCTCCAACAACTACGCACTGGAGGCCATGGAAACTAGCCAGAGCAGCAGTCATACTGTCAATCCGATATGGAAGATACAGAGGCCGGCAGGATGAACTCTGGAGTTGGTGATGGACAGGGAGGTCTGGCGCGCTAAGAGTCGGACACGACTGAGTGACTGAACTGAACCGAAGATGGCTGGGTGGACAGATGGATAATGGATGGCGGGATGGATGACAAAAGGCAGGAAAGGATGATTGCTCAGATGGATGATCATCTGCCACATGTAATATATTCCATGTCCATACCTGTGTTGTTAAGTCTAAAATTAAAGCTCTGTATTATGTGCTGCCTTGACAGCTGATAAAACTGGGAGGCTCTTAAATGGTCTAACAACAAGTGTCCTTATCCATTTTTCTGCACCCATAAGGTCCCTTGGCCATACAACCTTTCTTGTCGAGGGCATCGGGCACAGTTCCTGCTTAACCCTGAGAAGTGGGCTTCAGTTCCTGCCAGCCCATGGAATTATTCCAAAAAGCCAATCAGATCCTCCTGCAGCAACTAAGTGGCACCTCACCTCTTGTGATGACGCACCTCAGTTCCCAAGTGTATTCTCACGTGGTCCTGCATGGGTGTGTGGCGTCCTCCTCCCTAAGGCCGAGAGTACCAGCGACTAACACGCTGTCAGTCTCATCTGCCCAGCGGCAAGGGTCGTGTGTTTGGTCATCCCCACAACCACAGAGTAGGAATCCCTCCTCACTGACGGGGAGAAGAAGAGGTGATCAAAACAATCCTCTCCCATTTTCCCTTGCTAATGGAACTTGCGTTTCATTCAAGGAGCCATCCTCCCTAACATGACTTATCCCTAGCTCAGAGATAAATCCTAACTGGTTTAATTCCACCTTAGAGGTCTCATTAGACCCTAGCATGTAATTCAGTTCTGCCCGCTGCAATGTAAGGTATATCTGATGGGATGACTGTGGGAAAGGTTTCCTGGTTTCTAAAAAGTGAGTGAGTGAGTGAAAGTCATGTGCACTGTTGGCAACCCATGGACCATACAGTCCATGGAATTTTCCAGGCCAGAATACAGGAGTGGGGAGCCTTTCCCTTCTCCAGGGGATCTTCCCAACCCAGGGATCAAATGCAGTTCTCTCTCATTGCAGATGGATTCTTTACCAGCTGAGCCACAAGGGAAGCCCAAGAATGCTGGAGTGGGTACCCTATCCCTTCTCCAGCACATCTTCCCAACCCAAGGATCCAACTGGGGTCTCTTGCATTGCAGGCAGATTCTTCACCAAATGAGCTATCAGGAAAGCCCTCCTAAGAAGAAGAAACTGGAATAAAAGCCCCCCTGCTCTACCTCTGGATATTGCTGTATCCAGGTAGGATGCCTTTACCTGCTGCTCCAGTTAACCTGTGACCACCAGTAGATACAGCCCACCCTAGAGAAGAATGAGAGAGAGCAGGGAAACCTGGGTCCTTAACAACACCAATGAGCCACCGATTCAATAGCCACACCTTTGGATGATGTATTTTCTTACTATTTATGCCAGTCTGGGTCAGCATTTTCTCTTCCTTGCAGCTGAAAACATCCTTTTGGCACATCACCTTTAAGCTATATTGGTTAACGTTAATTCCTTAATCTATCCATCCATGACATTCTTCTTTTTTCTCACCATGGCATTTGTAAAGAGTTTTCAGAAGGACCTTAAGTTTAATGTCTAAATTGACAGGTTTAATTAATAAACAAAAGAAGTAGGAATTGAGTAACTATTATGTACACTCATAATACCCTTGACATAGGTTTTTATTATTGCTCCTGTTTTATAGAAATTTTGTGGAGACTCAGACAGGTGTATGATGAGCCCAGATCACACAAACAGCAAGTGTCCGAGCCAGGATACAAAGGCCAGTTCTTACTGTCTTACCAAAACCCTGCAGGGCATCCCATTCTGAGTGAGTCTGGCTGGGATTCGGAAATCCAAATGAAGGAAGAATTGAAGGAACCTCAACAGGCAAAAAATAAAATAAAATAACAGATCCAGAAGGGTATTTCTTACTTTTTGAGGGAAGACAATGCTGCCAGCAACTTCTCACTTTTTTTGGCCACTTCTAAACCAGTCACAAAAGTATTTCAAGTGCAAAACTGCTTGTGAGATGCACAATCAATCGGGTAACAGGCACTTAATGGAGCTCATAACATGGGCCTGGCAGCTGGAGTAACTGCTGGGTGCTGTTTTACAGCTCACTGAGAGAAGGGCTAAACTATACTACAAATTTCATAGAAATAGAAGTTTTTAAACTCTACCCTAGGCTTACAGGTCTGGCATTACTGCTGAGCATTTAGGATGCAGCTGAGCCCTGCCTACAAATAAGGATTTGGATTTTAGAGTCAGAATGACTGAAATTCAAATCCCAACTCTCTCACTACTGGCTGTGTGACCTTTTTGGCAAGTTTCTTATCTTCCTGAACCTCAGTGTGCAGATCTATAAAAAATGGATATAACCACAGTTCTTAGTTCAAAAGGCAGGTGTGCTGATTAAATTGGATAATGCCAGAGTTCAGCATGTATTCAATGGATGTTAAAAGGAGATTACTTTTAAAAAGTAGATGCCTATAATCTCCCATGTAAAAACCCAGAGCTGGAGTAAAGGGTGACCTGAGCTTGGATTATGCCAGAGACTCTTAATCCACACCTCAGTTCTTCCTGTGTTTTCCTTTCTCCCTTCCTCTTACTTGAAAAGCAAACTGATTCTGGGACTGCTGCCTGGAGTCTGCAAGCCTATCAAAGGTGGTGCAGCCAGCCCAAGGGACAACCTCAGATATTCCTGGGGCCCCACAATGTCAGGAAAGCAGCAGAGAACCCTGGAGCCAAAGGGGCCACACAGGTGAGAAATGGAATATTTCTTGTCATATCCATAAACAAGGATGTCACAGACATCTGCGATGTAGGCCCTCCAAATGTGAATCTCTGAGCCCTCAGAGCAACCAGGAAGGAGAAGGATACCTGAGATCCAGCAGCCAGTAGGCTGCAGCCACTCCCTACGGTGAACACTGAGGAAAACCGCACAATATCGGCCCCAGATAGCTAAGGTGCAGCTGAAAGGGATGATTTCAGTGAGCCTAGACACTTGCATCTTCCCACTCACAGAAAAGCACTAAATTCCTTAATTTGAGATACCTGGTTTTCTTTAATTCACAAAAATATTTTTGATATTCAGACTACCTGCCCTTTGTTGCAAATTTCTATATAATCCAACATCCCCACCCCTCCCAGCCAGTTCCCTCTGAGTTACTTAACATGCTGTCTCCCAGGCCTGAAGTCCTAAAAATTCCTACTGAATAAAACATAACTCTCAACGTTCAGATCGTGACTACTCATATTTTTAAGTCAACATGTGTGAGGCCAACAGGTCCTGTGACCAACCATGTGACTAATGACCCAGAGCCAGAGTGCTCCCTCTCCCCAACCTTGGTCTTGGTTAAAACCCCAGGCCTGAGAGACACTCAGTATGTATGTACTTCCGAGGAGAGGGCGGATGCGCCCAGGACAGATTGCCGTTAGAGGCTTTACACCAGGACAGGACAGAGACCTGCACTCAGAGTGGAGGTCTAGGAAAGCAAGCCTTATTTCTTGCCCACCTGAGCTGCGGGCTGAGATTCATACCAGCTACAGCAAGAATTCAAGAGTTGCTTGTTCTCAACACACTGAGGTGAATCAAGGTCTACAGACTCCAGCAAGGAAGCAAAATGAAGGCAAACCGTAGCCACCACTACAGGCCTGGCGCCTGGAGGACAGCAGCCATCTGGTCTGGGATTTTAGGCACAAACACAGAAGCAAATGAGGAGGAACAAAGAAACACATCTGGCAGAAAACAGCCAGTGCTCATAGCCTTTCACACCCAGCTCTTAATAAATCCAGAGATCTGGGTTTGCAGCTAGGGTTTAGCAATTAAAACCGTGTTGCAACACCTTTCTGGTTTGAAGTGGAGAAAGCATAAGGCCTGTGAATTTGAGGATTTGACACCACAGCCTTCTGTGCAAACATCTGACTCACTCTGCCCCTCCAGGGAGGGAAGAAGCCAGCTCAGGTTTCACTATTAGCCCCCAAACCCCACTGTGAATGTCAGTTCTTTCTCAGAAGCAAACTGAACTACCAAATCTGTTTAAATCAGTGCTGACAACCTAAACCCAAGTTTATGAAGCTGCAAGCCACAGAGGAGGCCCTCTGTTCCTGGAATGCACCATGAGGGGTGAGGAGCCCTAATTCAAATGAATCAGAGCTAGATTTCGCTGTTTCCATCACTTTAACATTTACATTCTGAGAGCCTAGGGAAATGGATCTTAGAGACACGGAACATTAACCTTTGCTATAGCAAAGTCATGCCTGTCTTCAAACACCTCCAAAAAAAAACATGGTACTCCTATCTCCATTCTAGCCTCCAGCCTTCTGGAAAGGTCAGAGCATGGGAGGAGTCCTGACAGCAGTGAAATCTCAGGAAATCTTGGGCTTACAGGGACGGCAGCGACCATCTAAGTCCACTGACATTTTATGCATGAGTAAACTCAGGCTGGGGAGAGCTTAGAGTACTTCTGCAAACTCACATTGCTGGATGGCTGACGAACAGTGACTGGGGTCAATGTTACCTTACTCTGTCTATTTATTTACCATCTCATTTCATTTCAGTCGCTCAGTGGTGTCCGACTCTTTGCGACCCCATGAATCGCAGCACGCCAGGCCTCCCTGTCCACCACCAACTTCCGGAGTTCACTCAGACTCACGTCCATCGAGTTGGTGATGCCATCCAGCCATCTCATCCTCGGTCGTCCCCTTCTCCTCCTGCCCCTAATCCCTCCCAGCATCAGAGTCTTTTCCAATGAGTCAACTCTTTGCATGAGGTGGCCAAAGTACTGGAGTTTCAGCTTTAGCATCAGTCCTTCCAAACAAATTCCAGGGCTGATCTCCTTCAGAATGGACTGGCTGGATCTCCTTGCAGTCCAAGGGACTCTCAAGAGTCCTCTCCAACACCACAGTTCAAAAGCATCAATTCTTTAGTGCTCAGCCTTCTTCACAGTCCAACTCTCACATCCATACATGACCACAGGAAAAACCATAGCTTTGACTAGATGGACCTTAGTCGGCAAAGTAATGTCTCTGCTTTTGAATATGCTATCTAGGTTGGTCATAACTTTTCTCCCAAGGAGTAAGCGTCTTTTAATTTCATGGCTGCAATCACCATCTGCAGTGATTTTGGAGCCCCTCAAAATAAAGTCTGACACTGTTTCCACTGTTTCCCCATCTATTTCCCATGAAGTGATGGGGCCGGATGCCATGATCTTCATTTTCTGAATGTTGAGCTTTAAGCCAACTTTTTCACTCTCCTCTTTCACTTTCATCAAGAGGCTTCTTAGTTCCTCTTCACTTTCTGCCATAAGGGTGGTGTCATCTGCATATCTGAGGTTCTTGATATTTCTCCTGGCAATCTTGATTCCAGCTTCTGTTTCTTCCAGTCCAGCGTTTCTCATATTTATTTACCATAATGAAAGTCTTTTGGTTACTATTTGGGGACCTCTGTGGTTGTGTGGGTCACAGATGGGAACAAGGCCCCAATTTACCATGTGGAAGTCAGAGAGGCCCCATATCCCTCTCCCCACTTCCTGAAAGCAAGGGTATAGCTTAAGACTCATCCAAGAGGACACTTCCAGCCAGCCCTACCAACAGCAGCCAACCTGCCCATGGCCATCATGTTGGTTCTGGCCTAGGAACAGAGTACTCTGGCCAGAGCTACATGTCCTAGTGACCAGCTTGCTCAGTAACCAACTGCATAATGAACAGTTTGCCTAAACGTCAAATACTCTTGTCAGTAATCATTCAGCTGTCATCTGCTGCTTTTTTTTTTTTTCTTGCCAACTTTTGGACATCTTTACAAATTTGAAAGATTAATTTCCTCCAAGGGTTTTTTCCCCTGCTAAATTTTATATTTCTGATTAACTATTTATGAATGTGTTGCTTTGTATGAACAATGAAATTGTTCTTTATTGTTATGGGAGGCTTTTGATAATATATGAACCTTTGAACACACTGTTAGGGACTTTTTTGCAAGTATGAATAACAACACTTTTTTGTAAGCTGTATCTTTACAGTAAGAGACTTTTACTGAATTTGACATAAGATATTAAATTCAGAATAATTCTAAGTGTTAAGCACAAAATGGAGTGACCTTGGTCAGCAATTGATCTGACTTTAGCAATGGTATGCAACCAGGATACCTCCTAACAATTAATGGTCCCCATTTCAGTGCTCTTGCCTGGAAAATCCCATGGGCGGAGGAGCCTGGTAGGCTGCAGTCCATGGGGTCGCTAAGAGTCAGACACGACTGAGAGACTTCACTTTCACTTTTCACTTTCATGCACCGGAGAAGGAAATGGCAACCCACTTCAGTGTTCTTGCCTGGAGAATCCCAGGGACAGCGGAGCTTGGTGGGCTGCCGTCTATGGGATCGCACAGAGTTGGACACGACTGAAGCGACTTAGCAGCAGCGGCAGCAGCAGCAATGGCTGACTTCAATGAACGAGTCTATACTAGACCTGATGTGTAAATACTGGGTTCATACTCCATTCAGATCCATATACAAGTATTGAGTTTAACTACAGTAATGCAACAACTAACATTTCTCAACTACATGTCAAGGGCTGGGCTGAACACTGTAGTTTTGTTTTCTTAGTTCTGCTCCTGAGGACAAGGCCTCATCTTTGTTCACCACTGTGTCCTCAGCCAGCCCATGGTAGATGCCCTCTTACTCCTGCAGGACAACCAGGTGGCCCTGTTGGTACTGTTATAATCTGTCACCTCAGCTGTACAGGGGAGCAAATTCAGGTGCAGTTGTTACCACTTGTCCAAGGACATCAGGAAGGGCAGCATGACCCGGAGCCTGCATTCTTGACATGAGCAAGTGTGTGACCTGACATCTGGGCCCTAACAACTGAAGCCTGGAGGGCAGGGGTCAGTGTGGACAGACACATGCTGTTTAGTGCTGGGGACCTGGTGAGCAGGGTAGGTACAGAAGCCCCTGGGAGGAGGTGGCTCTGAAATGATTCTAAAAAGTGTCGAAATGACTATTCTCAGAGGTAGAAGATTCCACAATGAGACCAAGCTTCCTAGGGAGCCTTGGCATAGAATACAAGCAGGGGTCAGAGGGCTGGGGTACACCCCAGAGGCCGGTGCAATGTGTTGCGGCTTTCCAACCAAAGGTTAGCTTGACAGTAAGGGAGGGAAGAATAATTCTGAAAACCTAGGATGATAAACATGGGGCCTTGTGGACTAAGAGATTAGTCCTGAGCTCTCTTTTCTTCTCCATCTAATGTATATTAATTTTCTCTAGAAATTAAAAATATCTCAGAGTCTCACGTGGCTTTGGCCTCGTGCCGTTGTGCTAACACTAGTCAATAGCATTTTGTATGAAAAGAAAACTGTGGATGGGAATGTGAAATGGTACAGCACTCTGGAAAATAATTTGGCAGCTTCTAAAAAGCTAGGCATACACTTATCCTACAATCCAGCGACTGCAATCCTGGGCATTTATCCCAACAAAACGAAAACTTCTGTTCACACAAAAACCTGTGCAGGATTGTTCAGAGTCGCTTGCTCTGCAATAGTCCCAAACTGGAAACAACCAAAAACTGTCCTAGAATAGGTGAATGATTAAACAAACTGGTACATCTTGACCATGGAATTATATTCAACAGTAAAAAAGAACAAGCTAGTGATACAGGCAATAACTTGGATGGATTTCAAGGGCTTTATGCTAAGTGGGAAAAAAAAAAACAAAATTCATGCTGCTTGATTCCATTTATATAACATTCTCAAACTGACAAAACTCTTGGGACTTCCCTGGTGGTCCAGAGGCAAGACTCTGTGTTCCTAGTGCAGGGGACCCAGGTTCAGTCCCTGGTTAGGGAACTCGGTCCCACATGCCACAGGTAAAAAGTTCCCACACGCCACAACTAAGATGTAGCACAGCCAAATAAATGAACATTTTTATAAATAAATAAAAAATTTAAGTTATGTACTCACTACTATACTACTGTTCATTTTTAAACAGATTCAGAGATAAATGTGATGAAATCTTGTCTCCCTAAGTTACATAACAACCAGACATAGAATAAGGCTAGTATTATTAATTCACAGACCCCTTCCAACCCCAGTTTTATAAAGGAGGTCTAATGAAGATCCCCTGGAGAAGGGAAAGGCTACCCACTCCAGTATTCTGGCCTGGAGAATTCCATGGACCATACAGTCCATGTGGTCACAAAGAGTGGGACACGACTGAGCAACTTTCACCTCACTTCAATGTATTAAACACAACGGCTTTCAGTTGATCAAAAAAAGAATTTTTTAACTCTAGTCAAGTAATCGACATCAAAATGTCCGGGATGCTATGAAGTGTTTCTTGTGCCTGGAAATGGAGAGTTTTATTCATCCTGTGAAAGTTCATGGTACAGCATGTGGGTGAAGCTTTCTGAACAACCTTTCCCTTTGCTGCTGCAAAACCAAAATGTGGGCTCAGAGTCTGAGCTTTGCTTCCCACAAAAAATGTGGCTAAGGCCAGAGAACAGAAGTATTTATACTTTAGAGGACCCCTTCTTCATGAGTCACGTGGCAGCAGCCCTGAGAAGGTTCTTTCTGAACCTGCGCAGCTTGCTGCTGCCAGTCAAGAGGAGAGGGTGCCCTCTACAGGTGAAACTGGGGAACAAAACAGTCTCCGACCCCCCGGGAAAGGGTCTGTGGGAATTCACCTGCATGGCCTTTTCTAGGCAGCACCCTTATATAAGCTTCCAAAACCTAATGTCTATCAGTGCGATACTAGACATAATCTAAGCGTGTGTGAACACACGCATAAAATTCGCATTATCTCTGCAAGGAGAAGCAGGAAACTGGTCGCAGTGCTTGTCTCCTGCGAGAGAAATGTAAGAGAGATGGGGATGGGGAAGTTCACTTTCCCTACCCCCAAATTTGGGATGAAAAAGTTTCAAACAGTCAGCAAGTTGAAAGAACAGTATAATAGTATAACGACCATTCTGATTGCTTAGATTCTACAACTGTTAACATTTACCGTATTTGTTTTATCTCCACTATTAACTTGCCAGAATTACTCAATTAGAGACTCACAGCAAAAATCTTTATACCCTTTGAATTCTGTATACAGTATATCATCTATAGAAGTAAATATATTATTAATAACAACCACCTCTGAGAGAAGTTGTAAGGGAACAGTACATTAAATAAGATATATACAGTATGTAAATACCTGCCACGGTGCCAAGCACAGAGCACCCGCTCAATAAATAAATGCTAACTATAGCCATTCTTGGGCGTCCCTGGTTGCTCAGTGGTGAAGAATCTGCTGCCACGCAGGAGATGCGGGTTCGATCCCTGGGTCAGGAAGATCCCCTGGAGAAGGGAATGGCAACCTCCTCCAGTATTTTCACCTGGGAAATCCCAGAGGAGCCTGGCAGGCTACTGTTCGTGGGGTTGCAGAGAGTCAGACATGACTTAGCAAGTAAACAGCAGCAACAGCATAATCAGTCTTGTATTTCCCCTCTGTTACTGTTAGATTCCAGAGTCAACTCATCGCCTTTGCTCAGCGCAAGGCGAGCAGCACAGACAGGACACAGCTGTCATGGAGCAGACGACAAGGCTCTATAAAGCTCAGTGACCCAACCTGTGCAGGCACCAAGGGCCCCCAGAAGGGCCTGGCATCTGGGCCTTTTCCCAATGCAGCCTTTTTCCCACTTTTCCAAATTCTCAGCTCCTGAAAGGCTCCTGGCAGGTCCAGAGCAGAGCGTCATCATACATTGTAGGGAAGTGACAAAGCCTACAGGCCGCCCTGTTAGAGGCAGGCTGGAGGGCAGGGAGGAGGCAGGGGGTAGCCGAGACACCAGACCCTTCCGGGCTGCTCTGGGAAAATCCCTCTCGTAATGAGTCTTCACTGTTTTCTGATCTCAAAAATGTACAATAAATATAAAATACAACTCAGTATGTAGTAAATAAACAAACACGCTATCTAGATTTCTAAATATGTCAAATAACATGTAATTCATAATATGCACATATACAATATAATATACATATATTAATATATGTTAACATGTTTAGTAATATACGTTATCAGATAATATATATGTATAAATGAAAATGAAAGCCACTCAGTTGTGTCTGACTCTTTATGACCCCATGAACTGTAACCCGCTAGCCTCCTCCATGCATGAAATTCTCCAGGGAAAATACAACTCAGTATGTGGTAAAAAATGAAGCACAGATTCAATGCTAGCTAGGCCTCTCTTTTTCTCTACACACTTGTATGCAATATATGACACATTATGTTCCTTTATTTACATTATATACTGATTGATTGATTTATAGACCTACTGAGCATCTCTGACTATGTGGGTTTTTACCACATACTGGACTATATTTGGCCAGACTAACCCTTTTCCCCACTAGGGGAAATAAGCTGTAGATAAACCAGCTGAGTCACTACTTGCTCTGCTGGCCCTGACCAATATCTGTCTGAGGTCTCAGGCCTACAGATATTCATGGGCCTGCCAGCTGCCCACCAACCCAGAGACTTCCTCCAGTCCTTGTAGAGAGAGAACTGGGGAACTCGCCTGCCCCTCAGTCTTAAACGGCAGGCACTACTATCTCCACGGCATCCCCCCCCTCCAACAAAATGCATACACTGAAATCTAATCCCTAGTGTGACATATTTAGAGATGAACTATTTGGGAGGTAAGTAGGTCCCAAAGCAAAGCCCTCATAAATGGGATCAGTGCCCTTATTTAAAAATAAAAAAAGAAGACCCTGGGGACCTGCCTCATGCTTTCTGCTTTCTGAAGACACCAATAAAATGGACAGCTATGAACCCAGACGCAGGCTCTCACCAGACACCACATCTGCTGACACCCTGATTGAGGCTTGCCAGTCCTCAGAAATTTGAAAAATACTTTCTGTTGTTTATAAGTTACCATGCCTACCATATTTTGTTACAGTGGCCCAAGCAGACTCAAGACACTCATTTGACAGATGAGAGGTGATGTACAGATGCCACAGGCAATGAGCTCAAGGGGAATCGCAGCACTGGGGTGCCTGCTCCTGCCTGCGGACCTTTAATACAGATGTCAGTGCAGAAACGTGTACAAACGAGTATCAGCAAAACCGCAGGGGAAAAGCCACTTTCAGATAGTCTTTATTAGAATTTAATTTGGAAATCACCACCACAATATTGAACACAATTTAAAATGCACAGATCCAGTAGCTAAGGCTCCTTGCTCACAATGCAGGGAGCCTGGGTTCAATTCCTGGTCAGGGAACTGGATCCCATGTTCCACAACTAAGATCTGGTGCAGCCAAGTAAGTAAATAAAATAAATAAATAAATATATCTTCTTCTTAAGAAAAAAGTTAACATATATGCCAAAGTACATGGTGAGGATTCGAGGAAAGATAAACACACTCTGCCCTAGCTATCATACTAACTGCAACTACAGACCCTTTCAACCTAGAGAGCAATGACCCAAGGACGGTGCAAAGCAAATGGCAGCAGGTGAATCAGAAAAAAGACCAGAATTCAAAAGTCCATAAAACTGGTGGGGAGTTTGGGTTTTCTCCCTTCAGCATTGCCATGCCTAAATTCAAAGGCACTTGCTCAAAACTCAGAAGTTTTCATCGGGTGCAGACAGAAAGAGTTCTAAGAGAAGCCCTCTCTTTCTGATCTGGGGTGGGGGCCATTGGGAGAATATTTCATTTCAATTTTGGTTTTCTTTTTCTGCTTCCTGCCCTAGCCTGCATGCAATACCTTAGTGCTGGTGGCAGCAGTTGGTGGTCAGATGCTTAACACTCTAAGGGAGGGGAAGTCTGTCTCTAAGCAGAGGAGCTGGGATTCCAAGAGCAGGGAGAGAATACCACTGCTCTTTCTCTCCTGTTTTCCTTGGTCCAGATGCAGAAACAGCAGTAAGCAGTGCACAACAGGGCAGACCAACTAAAGCCACACTGTTACTGGCGGACTTGTATCCCCATCTATACTGAAGTCATAACCCTCAGTATGACAGAATGTCACAGCAGTTGGAGATGGCCTTTAAAGAGGTAATGAAGGTACAATGAGCTCCTTAGGGGAGGGCCTAATCCAGCATGGTTCATGGCCTAATCCAACATGAACTATGGACGGAGGTTCGTGACATTGTACAGGAGACAGGGATCAACACCATCCCCATGGAAAAGAAAGGCAAAAAAGCAAAACGGCTGTCTGGGGAGGCCTTACAAATAGCTGTGAAAAGAACAGAAGCAAAAAGCGAAGGAAAAAAGGAAAGATATAAGCATCTGAATACAGAGTTCCAAAGAATAGCAAGGAGAGATAAGAAAACCTTCCTCAGCAATCAGTGCAAAGAAATAGAGGAAAACAACAGAATGGGAAAGACTAGGGATCCCTTCAAGAAAATTAGAGATACCAAGGGAACATTTCATGGAAAGATGGGCTCGATAAAGGACAGAAATGGTAGGGGCCTAACAGATGCAGAAGATATTAAGAAGAGGTGGCAGGAATACACAGAAGAACTGTACAAAAAAGATCTTCATGAGATGGTGTGATCACTCACCTAGAGCCAACATCCTGGAATGTGAAATAAAGTGGGCCTTAGAAAGCATCACTACGAACAAAGCTAGTGGAGGTGATGGAATTCCAGTTGCGCTATTTCAAATCCGGAAAGATGATGCTGTGAAAGTGCTGCACTTAATATGCCAGCAAATTTGGAAAACTCAGCATTGGCCACAGCACTGGAAAAGGTCTGTTTTCATTCCAATCCCAAAGAAAGGCAATGCCAAAGAATGCTCAAACTACCACACAATTGCACTCATCTCACACGCTAGGAAAGTAATCTCAAAATTCTCCAAGCCAGGCTTCAGCAATACGTGAACCATGGACTTCCAGATGTTCAAGCTGGTTTTAGAAAAGGCAGAGGAACCAGAGATCAAATTGCCAACATCTGCTGGATCATGGGAAAAGCAAGAGAGTTCCAGAAAAACATCTATTTCTGCTTTATTGACTACGTCAAAGCCTTTGACTGTGTGGATCACAATAAACTGCGGAAAATTCTGAAAGAGATAGAATACCAGACCACCTGACCTGCCTCTTGAGAAACCTATATGCAGGTCAGGAAGCAACAGTTAGAACTGGACATGGAAGAACAGACTGGTTCCAAATAGGAAAAGGAGTACATTGAGGCTGTATACTGTCACCCTGCTTATTTAACTTATATGCAGAGTACATCATGAGAACCACTGGACTGGAAGAAGCACAAGCTGGAATCAAGATTGCCAGGAGAAATATCAATAACCTCAGATATGCAGATGATACCACCCTTATGGTAGAAAGCAAAGAGGAACTAAAAAGCCTCTTGATGAAAGTGAAAAAGGAGAGTGAAAAAGTTGGTTTAAAGCTCAACATTCAGAAAACGAAGATCATGGCATCTGGTCCCATCACTTCATGGGAAATAGATGGGGAAAGAGTGGAAACAGTGTCAGGCTTTATTTTGGGGGGCTCCAAAATCACTCAGATGGTGACTGCAGCCGTGAAATTAAAAGATGCTTACTCCTTGGAAAGGAAGTTATGACCAACCTGAAAGTGAAAATGAAGGGGTTCAGTCATGTCTGACTCTTTGCGACCCCATGGACTGTAGCCTACCAGGCTCCTCTGTCCATGGGATTTTCCAGGTAAGAGTACTGGAGTGGGTTGCCATTTCCTTCTCCAGGGGATCTTCCCGACCCAGGGATCGAACCCAGGTCTCTCGCATTGTAGA
>SJYC01150301.1:0-11915 GCA_006408675.1 Madoqua kirkii
AGACAGGAGGCAGAACTGAGCAAAGCTGACTGAGTCACAGGATGCGGAAGGCGGGTGCTGTTGGTACAGTCAGCCTGGTTCATGTCACATGGGGGATGGCCAGCCTCTTCTCACGCCAGGGATGGAAGTCTGACTTGAGCTGCCTCACGGAGCATGCCTCATGACCCGATCGCCACATTTTGTTTGCCTAAACACTATAAACCAAAGAGGATTCGAAGAGATCTTGCTGCCTTTAGGAAGTAGTAACTATGCTTCAGTGTATACCATGCAGGATGCTTTTCCCAGGCTCATGATAAGGCTCACTAAGCTTAACTTTTGGCAGAAGAGAAACCGCATGTTCCCACATCATATATCAGGCTCAGTGCAGGTTTCTAATTAAAGACTTATTAATAGAGACTTTTATTCTGCATTCTTATGAGAGGACCAGACAAGTGTTATGGCTCTTTGACAATCTGAAAACATTCTGCATTGTAATATATGTGATTAAGGAACTGACTCTGTTAATTTCAGGTGTACAGCAAAGTGATTCAGTTATGCATATACATGCATCTGCTGCTTTTCAAATTCTTTTCTCACTTAGGTAGTTACAGAATATTAGGTAGAATTCTCTGTTTTATACAGTAGGTCCTTGTGGTCATGCATTTTTAATATAGCTGTGTGTATATGTCAGTAACAAACTTACAATATAACCTCCCCCTGACACTATCCCTCCTGGTAACCACAAGTTCATTCTCTGTGAGTCTGTTTTGTAAATAAGTTCATTTTCTTAGATGTCACAAATAAGCAATATCATGTGATATTTGTCTTCTCTGACTCTTCTTCATATCTGAAATTATTTCGTGACTGTGAGTGGAAAATTTGCACACACAACACTCTCTGTCTCTCTGTCTTCCTCCCTTTCCATTCCAAGGACCACACATGTACACAAAGATAATGTGTGCAAAAGTGACTGTGGTGTTTTTTGGGAGGTGGATTTGCTCTGCCTTAAAAATTGGACCACATTTCTTCCTAGATACTCTGCTGCTGCTGTTGCTAAGTCGCTTCAGTTGTGTCCGACTCTGAGCGACCTCATAGACCACAGCCTCCCAGGTTCTCCCATCCCTGAGATTCTCAGATGAGCACAAAATATGTCAAGTAGAGACTTCCAAGCTCCAGAATGCTTCATTGAGGGGCATGTCCACAACAATCGACTCCAAGCTGGACACAATGGCCCAGCTGTTTCAGGAGGCCAAGGGTAGACATACACCCAGTTCAGCTGTTGTTCATAGACAGGAAAGAACCTCAGGAAGGGCTGTAACTCCACACCATCGTGCTGGGGGTGGGGGTCGTTAACATTAGTAGTGCTCCCTTTCATTTACTTAATATCATGTTTCAGATCATTTACTTAATATCATGTTTCAGAATTGCTCTGTGTTCTTTGTTATTTCAGTTTGTGCATTTTTACTGCATGTAATGCTTCATTGTGTTTTTCATAATGTTTCAACATAGAAACCACAAATTTTTAAAGATTTAAAAAATTATTGAAGCATAGTTCATTTCTGCCATACAGCAAACTGATTCAGCTCAACATATATCTTCTTTTCCATTATGATTTTACGGCAAGATACTGAATAGAATTCTGTGTGCCATACTGTATGACCTCATTCTTTATCCAGTCTATGTATAAATAGATTCCATCTGCTCATCCCAAGCTCCCAGTCCTTCCCTCCTTGGCAACCACAAGCCTGTTCTCTATGTCTGTGAGTCTGTTCCTGTTTCATTGACATGCTCCTTTTAGATTCCACATGCAGGTGATAGCACATCAAAATTGTCTTTCCCTTTCTGCCTACTTCCATGAATATGTTAATCTCCAGGTCCATCCATGCTGCTACAAATGGCATGATTTCATGTTTTAAATGTCTGAGTGGTATTCCATTCTCTGTGTATATAAACATATACATCCACTTTATCCATTCATCTCTTGGTGGACAATTAGGCTGTTCCCATGTCTTGGCTATTGTAAGTTTTGCTGCTATGAACATAGGGGTGCATCAATCTTTTCAAGGTATAGTTTTTATCCAGATATATGCTCAGGACTGGAATTGTTGGATCGTATGGAAACTCTGTTTTTACCCTTTTTGAGGAACTGCCATACTGTTTTCCTTGGTGACTGCACCAGTTTACACTCCCCCAACAGTGTAAGAGGGTTTCCCTCTTTCCCCCATGCTCTCCAGCATCTATTATTCATCAATTGTCTAATGATGGGCATTCTGATGGGTATAAGGTGGTACCTCCTTGCAGTGTCGATTTGCCTTTCTCTACTAATTAGCAATGCTGAGCATCTTTTCATATGCCTGTTGGCTATCTGCGTATCTTCTTTTAAACCACAGATATCAACTGTGAGAGTGACGTCTATGGATTTGTCTAAAATGATTTATACCTCTGCTAAAGTCTCATGAATGTGCTCTGAGTCCAACGTCACGTTGCTTGTCAAGGGACAGAGTGATGAGGTCTTCAGGAAAGGGATAGTGACTTTATTTGGAAAGCCAGCAGACCAATGAGATCATGAAGTTGTGCCCCAAAGAATCATCTTACCTGAGTTAGATGGGCTTTTTGGGGAGTGAGAGGGATGGTCTGACAGTGTTTACTGATTGTAAAATAACCTTAGCCCATGGGGAGGAAAATTCCAAGGACCAGAGAGAACAAGAGAGATTAAATAGCCACGTGTGAACTCACACTTTCACACTTACACACACACACTAAAAGGGGAGGAGGTGTTGCAGTGTTTTAATTAACTAGTCAGTGGCTGTGCTGGCTCTTCGTCGCTGTGCACAGGCTTTCTCTGGGTGTGGGAAGGGGGCTGCCCTTTGCTGTGGTTCAGGGTCTCTTATCGCCGTAGCTTCTCTTGTTGTGGAGCACATGCTCTAGGCACATGGGCTTGTGGCCCACGGGCTTAACTGCCCCGAGGCATGTGGAATCTTCCCAGTCCGAGGATCAGGCTCATGTCCTCCACATAGGCAGGCAGATTGCCAACTTGTGGACCACCAGGGAAATCCTGTTGCAAGACTTTTTTCCCCTTAATTTATTTATTTTTAATTCTACAACAATTATGATACTGTGATGGCTTCTGCCATACATCAACAGGGATCAGCCATAGCAATACTTATGTCCCCTCCATCATGGAAATCCTTTAATCCTGGAATCCTTTGTTCTTGAAGCTGTCCATGCAGGTCTAGTCATAATGTCCCTTTAAGCCCCTGACAAGACAAAAGGTTTTGTCTGTTCTGCCACCTTTTATCTCTATATGCATGGGAAAGTGTTATACCTTTCAAGTTCAAAGCCTTGAGAAGAGTTTAGTCCCTCAGTCATGTCTGACTCTTTGTGATCCCACAGGCTGTGACCCGCCAGGATGCTCTATCCATGGGTGTTCTCCAGGCAAGAATACTGGGGTGAGTTGCCATTTATTCTCCAGGAGATCTTCCCAACCGAGGGATTGACTCAGATCTCCTGAGTTGCAGACAGATTCTTTATCCTCTGAGTCACCAGGAATGCTCACCAGTAACATAATGAGATTCAATATCTCCTCCTTCAGTTAAAATTGCCATTGTTTTCCATTTGCTTTAACGTGGACATGGTGGGATTTTGGCATCAGCCTTCCACTGTAAGTGTAGCATAACACTGACCTGGAATATACCATAAATTTAAAAATAGAAGTATGAATACAATGGTAGATTTCTATTTTTTAAAAGAGATATGCAACAAGCAGCAAAGATTTACTGTATAGCATGGGATATCTTGTAATAACTTAAAATGGAAAATAATCTGAAAAATAATATATGCATGTTTGCATAACTGAAATCACCTTGCGTGCACCGGAAACATTGTAAGTCAACTACACTTCAATAAAATATGTATATGATAAGATTAAAAATGGAACCAGTGAAATAAATAAATTTTAAAATGAAATGAAAGAAAATGAAGTCACTCAATTCTGTCCAACTCTTTGCAACCCTATGGACTATAGGCTGGCAGGCTCCAATGTTCATGGGATACTGCAGGCAAGAATACTGGAATGCATCACCATTTCCTTCTCCAAATAGTGCAGGCCAACTGCAGCATTTTCCCTGATGGTCTGTGTACTCACTCTCACATTCCAACTCTGCATACGGTGTATTCACATGGGCACCCTGAGCTGTCCAACAGAGTCTCAGCCCAGATGGTGAGTTTGTGGAAGGTCCCTGGAAGGTAGTCAGAGGCTGAGTCCCAGGACTTCCCCATCCCTCACTCCCCAGCTCAGCTCAGGAGCCCTTCCAGGTTCACTAGCATCACTGTAGAATCCCAGTGTCCCGACCTTGCCCCTCATCAACTTCCTGGGACTCAGGTGAGATATGGGTCCCAGGAGACCCAGGAGAACACACCTGCATGGTTCAGGGTCCCTTGGCCCAGACTCAGCCCTGGAAGTGAGAGATTTGCCACTAAAGCTTGGGCTGATTCTCTCCCCATCAGGATCCATGGCCCCTCCAGCTGCCCGAGCCCTGAGGTTCCCATGAACTGGGGGCGGGGTGGGTGTCCCATGCCCTCCTGGGGTCCCCTCCCTGCTCTGCACATCTGGCCAAGGAGGAGAAGCTCAGAGAGGATGGAAGGCATGTCTGCAGCTCTGAACGCACAGTCGCCCCTGCCCCCGCCCTGTACAGATGAGGAGACTGCGGGGTCCTAGAGGACAATCAGGATGTAGTCCTTGGGGGGTTGTCGATGCCCCTTGAGGTTCCCCAAACCATGGCCCCACAGCAGAGGGCGGGCCCTCCATGGACCCAGTGCTGATGTCTGAAGGCAGGGCTCAGGAGGCATCTCAGCCCAGACCTGAGGTCTCAGCTCTTTCTCTTTCTTCCCAGTCTGACTGCCTGCTCTAGAGACTGGGACCCAGGTTTTCATCCTGAGTCAGCCCTGGGCAGTCTGGCTCCAAATAGGACTCATAAGTTTATTTTCCCAGTCCCCTCCAGAAACGGAATTTACTTCTCGTCTTTGGTCAGTTCATAGATTATTGCAGAGCACCTTTGTGTACCAGGCATGGGTGCCACAGAGCAGAAATACATCCATGACCCAGATAAACCCATCTTCTGTAGTTGGTTGAAGAATTCAGATTCTGCAGAATGCCAGCACCCAATGCTAACATTCAAATATTTTTTTAAAGGAAGATATATGCGGATAACTGGGGTTCATGGCTACACTGTGAACTTTCAGAAAAATGAAGATTATGACATCTGCTCCCTGCACCTAGAGGAGGAAAAAAAAAGATAATGAGGGGGAAAATGGGAACAGTGACAGTATGAACACGGGAGCCCCAGAATGTCTTCACTTTAAGCGATCCTGACATTTCTTGGTAAAAGAGTTCTTGGGTCCCTTAGTTCTAAGCCAGGACATCACACACAGGGAGCTGAGTGAGCAGCTGAAGCCCCATGGACCTTGATCTTCACCCCACTTGCCAGCTCAGTTCACACTGGGGTCCTCATGGTGTTATCCTCTTCAGCCCTCTGCTTGGTTGAGGCAAGCCACATTGTGCCACCAGTTGATAACTTAAAAGGCACAAGATTCTTAAATCCTTGGCTTTGGTGAAAAGAAGCAAAAAAGACAAAACATGCCAATGTCGATGGACTAACACAACAAGTGGAAAGCCTCCCTGGGGCAAGTGTTCCCCTGCAGCCCTCAGTGATCTGGAGTGGAATGTCCAGTAGAATTCTCTGTGGTGACAGACTTTTAAAACATCTTCTCTGTCCAGCACCATGGCACCTGGCCACATGATGCTACTGAGCACTTGGAATGTGTGGGTGTGACTGAAGAACTGAATGCCTCACTTCATATACGTGTAGAGTCATTGTCTGGACTGCGTGGCTGGGTGAGTACTTCATCGGCCAGTTCGGATCCAGACTGAGGGGGATCTTGTTGTCCTGTTTCTACCCCTGGAACCCCAGCACCCTCAGGGCACACAGCTGGGAAAAGGCTGAGGGGCTTCCCTAATGGCTCAGTGGTAAAGAATCCACCTGCCAATGCAAGAGACATGAGAGATGAGGGTTCGATCCTTGGGTCTAGAAGATCCCCTCGAGAAGGGAATAGCAACCCACTCCAGGATTCTTGCCTGGAGAATCCCATGCACAGAGGAGCCTAGCGAGCTACACAGCATTCATGGGGTCACAAAGAGTTGGACTGAATGAATCGCTGTAGCATGCACACACCCAGCCGTATGTGGCAAGTGGCAGCACACTGGATATGTCAAACAGAATATACTTCATATTTCTTTGGCCAACATGCATTGCTTTGAATATTTTTTCATGGAAAGCATTTTGTTTTAAATATAGCAGTGTGCACATGTTAATCTTAAACTTCCAATCTATCTCTTCCCCCATCCTTCACCTCTGTAACTCTAGTTTGTTTGCCAAGTCTACAAGTCTGTTTCTGTCTTGTAAACAAGTTCATTTTTGTAAACTATTACTGAACAGAGGGTTTTTTTAAATGATTTTCTTTTATTTTAAACTGAATAATTTGAAGACTCAACTTGCATATTTTTATGCTTTACTGGAAATTAAAAAAAAGGAGGATGACCATGGTAATCTACCCTGTATGTGCAATTGATTAGAATACCTTCTCCCAAAAGGATAGATTGTTAAAATAGAGTATTAGAATAGCAAGGGGATTACTAAGAGGTGGTGGGATTTTTGAAGACAATCCTATAATTCTTGGATTTTACCCTCAGCTTCAGAGCTGCTGGGCTGCTTTGGAGGAGAAGGAGTGCCCATGGCGGAACCCCTTTAGAAAGAGATGTAGCTCTTCAATTTATAACACTGTGTGCTCAAATGATGGGGCCAATCAGGGCTCAGCATGGTCTTGGTTAACATCGAATTCCTCATAGCTACTGGGCTTGGTGGAGAGGTGCATGGGGCTCAGGGGCGGGGAGTGGGGGAGAGTGAACAGTCTCTCAGAGAGGGTCCTGTGGTTCAAGTGAGCAAATATCACATCTTCTGCTGATGGGTCCTGAGAGGAAGGAGATGTGAATGATGGAATGAGATGTGATTTTCGAAGACTGGGGCATTGGGCATTGGAGGGGCTCAGGCTATGGCAAGGGTTTGGGCTTGGAGGACTCACCTCTCCGTTCACTGTTCTGTCTTCCTTGGGCTCTCCTTCCATGATGCCAACACCTGCAAACAGAAGAGAGTCAAAGTTCTTGGGGTGGGGGCGATTCTTCTAGAACTCCATATTTTGGTCGGGACATCAAAGCCAAAAAAGGATGGGTGTGTTCCAGGTTGCTGAGTCTGTCTACTCTGCTAAGTTAAAATTAAAACAAACAACAACAAAAAAAAAACCCATCCCATATACATGCCCAGGAACTGACGGACTCTCTCAGGAGCCTGTGCAAACCCAGGGATCTCATCCTACGTCTTCTATCATTGATTATCCTCTCATGCGTATCGGCAGATTCCCAAGATCATAAAGGGGAGAAGAACAGATTGCTGTGGTTGAAGGGAAGAACAGGGCTTAGAATCTCCCTGGTGGCCCAGGCATTAAGAGTCCACCTTCCAGTGCAGAGACTGTTGGTTCTGTCCCCGCTGGGAGAACTCAGATCCCACATACTTTGAAGCAACTAAGCCTTATGTGCTGCAACTGCTGAGCCTGTGAGCTCTGGAGCCTTGAATTGCACCCCAACACCGCAGTGAGGATCCCCCATGCTGCAGCTGAGACCTGATGCAGCTAAGAATAAATTACCACATATTTTCATAAAAAGAAATGGTTCCATTGTCCTCTGGAAGGTATTCCCTCAGGGATGACAACAAAGGAAATCAGTTTTTAACCTACAGGAAGTGAAACACCATTCTCTGCTATGAGCCCACCTCCCTCTGGGTCAGATGACACACTGCTTTCCTCCTTCAGACTTAGGACTGTGGGTAGAACACCAGTGACAGTTTGGCTCTTCATGCTTACTTTGTGGGTAACCAGTGACAGACAAGAACAGCGAGGAAGATGCTGGTATAGATGAAGGCTACGGAGAGCCGAAGGAGAAGGTGCAGCCGGCTGGAGTGGCCTTGAGGAAGCAGTGCTTCTGCCAACAAGCCACCGGAAGGTCTTGTTATCCGTTGCATACACCCTGCCCCTACATACAGGAGGTATTGTATCCTTGTGTCAAAGGGTGTCAGCAGCTCAAACCTGATCAGTATGGTCTCCACTTCCCAGGAGGCAGCAAAGCATCTTGGAGAGATGCTAGCAGGGGATGGAGTAAGGAGGTCATGCAAGACCAGCAGTGGTCTGAAATCAGGTCACCCAGGCACTGATGCAGTTTTTTTCTGCTGCCCGTATGACAAGGCATCGAGCTTTTGCATGAATGGGGACCCCTTTAATTCTCCGTACATTTCCCCCTCCATCCACATAGACCTGGAATGGAATTCTCAAGAAGACATGACATTTCTATTTCTGAACTGTGGAAGTTTAGTTCATAAAACACTAACAGAGGAATAGTGCATACTGAAGGTGCTCCCTAAAATTCTCCCCTTGTCCCCCCATCCTTCCCCAAAGATGCTGGTGGAGGGAGGGTAAGCAGATCCCTTAGCATAGAGTCAAGTCACTCTGTCTTGCTTTGTTCAGTGTAGAAATTCCCAGTCCCAGAGAATGAGAGACTCAATGCCCCTTCTGGTTCTAATACAATCCATGATCTCAAATGCTGACATGACAGGGACATTGAGGAGCCCAAAGTCACAGAGCTGGAAGGTGATAGAATCAACACGTACACAACAACCTTTTGTCTTCTTAGAAATATGCAGAGATAAGAGACCGTTTGCTTCCCTTCTGTGGTGTGTGGATCCATACTTGACAGCCAAGTACTTGTAGTGGGTCCTAGGGGAGAAAAGACAGACGGGGTGAACAGTAGCCTTCCTCGCCCCACCATAGGAGGACTCTTGTTTCTGGAAGGTTGGCCTCCTGCCTGTCCTTGACTCTGTCATCCCTCGGAGCACTGATGGGGCAGGCGTGGGCTTCTGGCCCCTCCTGGGAAATGCATTGAGTAGACGCTGCATCCTGGAGAAGACATGGTGGAAGGAGGCAGGAAAGATATGCCTGGTGATGAAAGACGGCTGTAATCAAGAGACATTCTGTCTGCTCTAGGAGTGAGTATCTATGCTCCTTGGTTGGTAAATCACCTGTATGTCAGGGGTCCTTCTGGGAAAACATTAAGAGCAAGGGGCCGATGCAATCTCGGATCCTCCCGAATGGGCCCAGATTCTCCTCCTCATGGGTCTACCCTGACCCTTTCTTTATTTGCCTTGATTACAGGACTCTGATGTGGAGCATCCATACAGGAGGTGGAAGAGGGTTGAGATGCCATCTACCATCTGTTTTCCTCTCTGGTTCTCATTGTGTCTGTTTCTCCAGAAACCCTAAGGTCCCCTGAGACAAGCATGGAGCTCAGTGATACAGTAAGCTGTTATGGAAAAAGCCAAATGGCCTTTTTGGCCACTGCAATGTGATTTAGTGTATTGTAAAGCATGGGACTCTTCATTGGGTTCTGGAGGAAAGAGTTCTGCAGTGAGTTGCCATTTCCTCCCCCAGGGGACCACATATAGTCAGAACTCTTCACTCTGACCCTCAGGCTTGGGTGGCTCTGCATGACAAAGCTCACAGTTTCATTGAGTTACACAGGCCCCTTCACCACAACAAAGTTGTGATCCACGAAGGGGGGAATGGGAAGGACAGAGGAGTCTGTCGTGCTGCAGTCCACGAGATCACAAAGAATTAGACACAGCTTAGCGACTGAACAGGAACAACACAGCAGGGTCCAGGAAGAGGCTCCTCACCTGTGATAGACAGGCACAGTGGGTCGCTGGAGTCTGACCACAAGTAGGGAGAGCGAGTGAAGGAGCCGTAGCACCTGTAGACCCCGCTGTGGGCTGGGGTCCCAGGACCCAGAGGGAACTCTGCCTGGAGTGCTCCGTGGTGGCCCCGCTCTCCAGCAAGCGGGCGCCCAAGGTTCCCTCCCACCTTCCCTGAGCAGATGGAACTGGTCAAAGGTGCTTTCAGAGCTGCAGACCAAAGTCACATTCTCCCCTGACCTTACCACTGGGCCCCCCCTGGGATGAGAGACAGCGTTTTTTGGACAGACCTGGAAGAAGCAGAGGCAGTTTTGTGAGACAGGCTCTTCCCGAATCCCATGTCCTTCACTCCTGAACTAAGAATTCACACCTGAGATTCTTCTCAGCTCTCTCTCTCTCTCTCTCTCTCTCTCGCTCGCTCGCTCTCTCTCGCTCGCTCTCTCTCTCTATTTCTCCCCTGTCTCTCTCCTACTTTCTCTCTCTAGGTCTCTGAAATTGCCTCCCTCCTAATTTTTTTCCTTCCTGTATTTTTTAAACTCTCTCTGCTTCCCCTTGGATTGGTTGACTTGATCTGTCTTCTTTCATTCTGAGGCTCTCATTCTCTACCTCGTCTCTGTCTTTCAGCATTAGTCATCTTTTCTATTATCTGTCTATATCTCCATCCACCGTTCTATCTACCCATCTTATCATCTGTCTATATATCCATCGATCATTCCACCGTCTATCTACCTTTCTATGTAGGTAGCTCTCTACCTGTTTTATGATCCATGTATATGTTCATCCATCACTTTATCTGCCTGTCTCTCCTCTATTTTCACTTCCAAGACTTCCTCTGCTTCTCCATCTCTCTGGCTCTCTTTTGTAATCCCCATTATCTGCCCCCACATCACCATCTTTCTCGATCTTTGCACCCATCCACCCTCCCTAGTCTCTAATTTTTAGGGTTTCTCTGTCCACTTCCTTCTTTCTCATTAATTCTCTATCCCTTTTTCTTTCTATTTACCTTTATTTTTTAAATGTTTTTCCCACTGCCCCAGTCCTTCTGGCTTATTTTCTGTGTGTGCACACAGCAAGTGTGTCTCTGCCTCTGCTTTTTGTTGACTGTTTTCTCTCTGGTTCCATCTCTCTGAGGGCTTTGACCTCCATAATCTTACAATGTTTGGTGTGAACTTGCACATGGGCCAGAGCATAAAGCATGAGAACCCATGAAACACACAACATAAAAGAACTGATGTTTGGCTCCATCACCAGGGAGCTTGGTGTCCTGGGGCACAATGTGGCTCAACAAACTGGAACGAAGCCACATCTGAGTGAACACAGTATCTGTGCGTCACTCAGGGCATGAGGACTAGGGCTCCTGGGGAAACAGCCTGAGACAGACCAACCTGGTCGTGAAGTCCTGTGTAGGTACATGGTGTAACCTTGGCTTCTTTGAATAGAGAAGAGAGTGTAGAGTTGAAATGTGGCTGATTCATGTCAATGTATGGCAGAACCAATACAGTACTGTGAAATGGAATAAAGCATTAAACAAACAAACAAACAAAATAAATAAATAAAATAAAATAAAGAAATGGAAACCAGGCTCCTAAACTGCTTCTGGCATCATGGACTCGATGGATGTGAGTCTGAGTGAACTCTGGGAGATGGTGATGAACAGGGAGGCCTGGCATGCTGCAATTCATGCGGTCACCAAGAGTGGGACACGACTGAGCACCTGAGCTGAACTGAAACTGCTTCTCGTCTCTGAACAAAGTCAGGGAGGAAGGGCACCCTCTCTGCTCCCTGCCCTTTGTCTGTGTCTCTCATTCACTCTTTATTTCCATCTCTGAGTTCCTCTGTCTCTGCCCGTGCATCTGTCTTTTCTGTCATAACAGGTGGTCTGTACTTGTTTCTCCTCTTTCTCTGTCTGTTGGATGCAACTCTCACCAAGTCAGTTTCTCTCCATGAAAAGCACCCTTCTCTCATCTCCCACACCACCACATGGGGCTTCCACATCCTGGAACATCCAGTCTCTATGCCAGCTCTTGATATTCTCACCTGTGATCACCATGTCCAGAGGGTCACTGAGGGGCTGACCACTCAGAGTGG
>SJYC01150302.1:0-95211 GCA_006408675.1 Madoqua kirkii
TGAATGCCCAGGGCTTAATCCCCATATCATCTCTCTACCCATCCCTGTGTTTTAGTGATATCATTCACCCTAAAGGCTTTAAATATCAATCAAAAACCAGACTTCTTTCAGATTTACAGCAATAATCCACCTGTCTCATTTGAATTCCTGACTCATCTATCTGACTGCCGGTCTGACATCTCCAGTTATTTCTCCAACTTCACATACCCAAATCCAGATTTCTATTCTTCCCCAAAACCTGTTTCATCAGATGTCATCTCCCATCTTGGTTTCTGGCAACTCTATTCTGGTTGCTAAGGCCAAAAACCTAGATCTTACTTGGATTCCTCTACTTCTTTCAGAATACCTGTTCAGCCTGTCAGAAGATCCTGTCTTTCAAAATACATCAGGAATCAAACACTACTGCACCACCTCCATCACTAAATGCTCTGGTCCAAGGCACCTTTATCCTTTGTCTCGTTATTATGAAGGCCTCCTACCTGATTAAAAACTTAAAAACTAAGATCATGGCATCTGGTCCCATCACTTCATGAAAAATAGATGGGGAAACAGTGGGAAAAGTGGCAGACTTCATTTTTGGGGTCTCCAAAATCATTGCAGATGGTGACTACAGCCATGAAATTAAAGACACTTACTCCTTGGAAGAAAGGAGTAACCTAGGCAGGAGTAACTTATTACCAACCTAGACATTATATTAAAATGTAGAGACATTACTTTGCCAACAAAAGGTAAAGGCTTTGGTTTTTCCAGTAGTCATGTATGGATGTGAGAGTTGGACTATAAAGAAAACTGAGCGCCAAAGAATTGATGCTTTTGAACTGTGGTGTTGAGAAGTCTTTTGAGAGTCCTTTGGACTGCAAGGAGATGCAACCAGTCCATCCTAAAGGATATCAGTCCTGAATATTCATTGGAAAGATTGATGCTGGAGCTGAAACTCCAATACTTTGGCCAACTGATGTGAAGAACTGACTCATTTGAAAAGACCCTGATGCTGGGAAAGATTGAAGGTGGGAGGAGAAGGGGACAACAGAGAATGAGATGGTTGGATGGCATCACTGACTCTATGGACATGGGTTTGAGTAAACTCTGGGAGTTGGTGATGGATAGGGAGGCTTGGAATGCTGCAGTCTATGGGGTCACAAAGAGTTGGACACAACTGAGTGACTGAACTTAACTGAACTGACCTGATAGCCCTTTGTCCAGATATGGTGAGTGATTCTTTTAGAACTTAAACCTGACCTTGCCACACTTCTCCTCAAAACCAAGTGTGGTTTCCCTTCTCATTCAGAATAACGCTCAACATTTCAGTCCTGTAAACCTTTATGATGTGCTCCCCAAACTCTTCTGGAGCCTCACCAACTTCTCCTCTCCTTGTTGCTCCCTCCCTTTCAGCCACTCTGGACTCCTTGATAACCCTGTAATAAACATCTCCCACCACAACTATGGGCTGCCTTTTCCCTCTCTTAGAGATGACTTCAGTTTATTTATAAGGATCAGGTGCAGGTGTGCTAAGTCGCTTCAGTCATGTCCAACTCTTTGCAACCCCATGGACTATAATCCACCAAGCTCCTCTGTCCATGGGATTCTTCAGGCAAGAATCCTGGAGTGGGTTGCAGTGCCCTCCTCTTGGGCATCTTCCCTACCCAAAGATCAAGCCAGCATCTCATATCTCCTTCTTTGGCAGGTGGATTCATTACCACTAGCTGCACCTGGTGGTGTTGCTGTAAAAAAGAAACTCCCTATGGCCAGACAGTGCAGATGACACCACCCTTATGGCAGAAAGCGAAGAGGAACTCAAGAGTCTCTTGAGGAAAGTGAAAGAGGAAAATAAAAAAGCTGGCTTAAAACTCAGCATTCAAAAAATGAAGATCATGGCATCTTGTCCCATCACTTCATGGCAAATACATGAGGAAACAATAGAAACAGTGAGAGACTTTATCTTTTGGGGCTCCAAAATCACTGCAGATGATGACTACAGCCATGAAATCAGAAGATGCTTGCTCTTTGGAAGAAAAGCTATGAGAAATCTAGACAGTATATTAAAAAGCAGAGACTTCACTTTGTCAACAAAGGTCCATCTAGTCAAAGCTTTGTTTTTTTCAGTAGCCATGTATGGATGTGAGAGTTGGACTATAAAGAAGGTTGAGCACTGAAAAATTGAATTGTGGTGTTGGAGAATACTCTTGAGAGTCCCTTGGACTGCAAGGTGATCCAACCAGTCCATCCTAAAAGGGATCAGTCCTAAATATCCATGGGAGGGACTGATGCTGAAGCTGAAGAAGCTCCAATATGTTGGCCACCTGATGAGAAGAACTGACTCATTTGAAAAGACCCTGATGCTGAGAAAGATTGAAGGCAGGAGGAAAAGGGGATGACAGAGGATGAGCTGGTTGGATGGTGTCACTGACCCAATGGACATGAGTCTGAGTAAACCCTGGGAGTTGGCGATTGACAGGGAGGCCTGGCATGCTGCAGTCTGCCGAGTGGCAAAGAGTCGGACACGACTGAAGTGACTGAACTATGCTGAACTACCAGCCATGGAGAAGAGCTGACCGGCGAGCATGAGGCTCGAGCAGTATCACTGGTGTCATTATGGAGCCTCTGCAGCCCCAGGAGAGTCCTGAGCCCTCATGACCACACACACGTGGGGGCAAAGCTGGAGCCCGTGAGAGGTGGGGGACCAGAAATAATGTCCTTGCACAAGACCAGAACTCCCAAAGTGCCACTGACAAAGAGAAATGAAAACCAGTGAAACCTGTCCAATAGTCTTGAGAGGAAAAAAAAGAGAAGATGAGTTTGCCCTCAGTGGAAGAAGAGTGTATTTCACTAGAAACATCCGCTAGACACTAAGCCATGACTTCACATAGACTTGGGCTCCAGAATTATATTTCCCTCATTATGAGAGAAAACTCAAATTATGAATCAGTGTTATCAAAATAGAAAATGTAGCCCAGGATGGTGACACCCTCCATAGAAACGAGTTGAAAATCATTCAACAGCATCTTCCTCATGAAGATTCCCATTGGAGGCGGAACCAGGACCAACATCTACCTGAGGAACCCATCTACACAGTTACACACGTGAGACAGTCCACCAGAACACGGGCAGCAGACACAGAAAAAGGACCAGTAGCATCTCAAGTGCTTAAAATGATAAGACAAGATGCTGAAGGAGGTCATACACTTAGTGGTTAAAAGATAAAAGAAGGTTCCAAAACTACCTGAAAAGAATGAGTCGATATGCAAAATCGACAAGTGAATTGGAAGAAAGAACCAAGTAGAACTGTGCTAATCAAAGTCACAGTAATTAGTATAATTTAAAAAATATTGACAGATAGTAAGTGGCTTTTTATTTCACAGTATGAAAGGGCTACATGCTGAAATTTTAGACTTCTCAGATTTTGAAATATCTAAGGACTGAGCAATGATCCTTTGCAAAGCATCTAACACAAACACAAAACACCCGCTCCCCATTTGACTTACACATGTCATCTATTTTTATCATGATGGTGACAAAATCTAGTTCAGATGACTATTTTTGTCCTTTTGCTCATAGGCTGTTGAGTGACTCCCAGAAGAAAAACTAAACAAGGTGTTATATCCCAGTGTGCCACCATCACCCCTCCCATGCCTGCCCCTTGAAAAATCATTCAGGATCTAGACCAAAATCTCTATCTTGAGTTCTAGCTGCTCTGACAGCCATTTCCCCAAATCAGAATTTTTCAACTTTCTCTCCACTTCTTCAGTTCTTAACCTAAAGCAAGTACCAAATCCATTGATGTATAATCTGAGTCCCTCATTAGACTGAAAACTTCCCTGAGCCTGGTACTGACCTGTCTTACCCTGGTACTTGAATAAGCAGCAGCTATGGTAGCAGCCCAGTAAGATTTTATCACATTAAACTGAAAAGAGAGGGCTTCCCTGGTGGCTCAGTAGTAGAGAATCCACCTGCCAATGCGGGAGACACAGGTTCCACCCCTGATCTGGGACGATCCCACATGACACAGAGCAGCTCGGCCCCTGTGCCTCAACTGTTGAGTCTGTGCTCTAGATTCCAGGAGCCAGTTACTGAGCCCACGTGCCGCAGCTACCAGCCCATATACTCAGAGTCCATGCTCTGAAATGAGAGAAGCCACCGCAACGAGAAGCCCACGCATCGCAACTAGAGAGTGGCCTCCGCTTACCACAGCTAGAGAAAAAGCCCACATGGCAAAGAAGACCCAGCACAGCCAGAAAATAATAATTTTTTAAGTTTAAAAAATAAATAAATTGAAAACAGAACACACGTTCATTACAATTCCAAGTTTACACCATAAAATATTCCAAACTTGGCATAAGGCAAGAAATTAATAAGCTAAAGTAAACTTAGGACAATAAGCAAATTATATTCATTTAAGTTTCTGAAGCTTAAAGTGTTCAAGATGGACTCTCAAATTAAAAACATGTGTGGGTGAGAGCTTTTACATATGATCATCAAATCCTCCCTTCAGAAACTTCTGTCATGGAAAAAAAAAAACAAAAAAAATTACTTGGGAAGGTTCTCCAGCTCTGAGGTTGTAAACATGTGAGGGTCTCTAGGTCAGTGGGTCCCATTTGCCTTCTGACCACAGGGATGCTCTGAAACAGCTTGGTGTGCAGACCTCCCAGGATGTAACAGAACGACCCCTGACCCCTCAGGCCAATCTTCTATTTGAGGCAACATTGACCACCCTAGAACTTCTGGAGAATACATTTGATATAAAGAGGAAGGGATGAAACTAAAGAAAATAAAAATACGCTGAGCATTTTATGGAATTTGATCACCCCATCCTCCACCAACCTTGTACCCTTGCTCTGAGTGAGTCAGTGAATCTGTCCAGCAAATAAGTCATCCTCGGCAACTGTCTCCTCTGGGTCTGCAAGCCCTCAGTTCTTTTTTTTTTAATTTATTTTTTTAATACTTTATTCTGTGTTACAATACTGTATTGGTTTTGCCATACATTGACATGAATCAGCCACAGGTGTACACGATCTCCCAATGCCAAAGCCCCCTCCCACCTCCCACTCCATATCATTTCTCTGGATCATCCCATGCACCAGCCCCAAGCATCCTGTATCTTGTATTGAACATAGACTGGCGCTTCATTTCTTATAGTTCTGAGTCTCTGTACAGTGCCTGAACCTAAGGTATTCTTGCTGTATGCACAACAATAGCAAGACATCTTCACTTCTGACTCCAAAATAACAAGCGAGCAGATTAACAAAATAACGTGCATTCACTCAGATTCACAAGATATTCTTCCATATATCCCATATGGCCAGACTTACCCTCAGATAGGTAGTATTGATAATATGTTTTTCTAATTAGGAGCAGATCTCTTTGATTTGAGATGAGACAAACCATGAAAATGTTCTATACCTTATTTCCAAAAATAAAGACTTGGCTCTATTTGATTCAGCTCATATCAGTAATTAATTAAGAGAGTAATTTAGACCCATAGAATATTGTATTTAATCCCAACAAAATATAATTTTCAAGGAAAACTATTTGATTAGCAAGAGTGAAAGAAGGGTTATTAACATTGTTATTGAGGCTGCATTTAAAGTCACTCAATATGTATGTTTCCTTTAATGCATCTCAAATAACACTGCAATTCCTCAAATGGTTCATTCCAGAAATAGAGCTTCGGAACATACATTTGTATTTCATTTGTCGGCAAGCATTTTAGTTTCCCATAAAGCTAATGAATTTCTTCCAAAACCCTGACTCGCCTTACCAAATACAAATGTCTTCCCCTTGAAGCAATTACTCCCAAATGGTTGATTTATACAGCCTCACAAATCATAAATTTCCAGGCAAATAAATCACTTTGCATTTGGTTTCAACAAAGATAAAATAAAAGTTTTTTTTTATAAAGGTGCTGACTAAGAACTTTGTGGAATTTGCTTGAATATTTCATCCTTTAATTAAAATATATATTGATGTGTTTCATTTCCCTGAGAGCAGCAATATGGTAATAAGATCTTAACAGTTCAAATCTATGCCTTTTCATGGTTTGCTTTGCAAATCTATATTACTTTTTTTTTCTTTCTCTAATCAGTAATCAGTACTTTTTGAGGTTTATGTGTACAGTATGTAATTTGATTTTCTTCCCTGGCGATTGTTACAGAGACTGAATACAGAGATTAAAAGTACATATATTTAGAATCAAGAAAAGCATAATATATGTTTTTGCTGCTCTTCAATGATGGGCGCTATACATTAATCAAGGTACCAGGCTTCCAGCAAAGCACTGCCGTTCCCCCAGCTCCAAGGAGATAGCAGCAGTTCTGTATTCAGCATTTCAATGTCAGATATGGAACCCAGAGGAAGATCAGGAACGTGTGGTCTGTAGTCACAAGTGACTTAACCTCACAGTAAAAGGGCTCCTTTTGGTTCCCAGCCCCAAAGCCTCAGATAAAGGTGTAATAGATACTGAGAAATCTCTTCATGGTGATAATGACATTTCATTCTTTAATTCTGAGACAATTGGTTCTATAGTATACAAGGATTACCTTCCTGTTCTTTTTTTCTGTTTAATGTACCTGTCGCTTTAAACGCTGAACCTGGAATCTGTCTTTAGTAAAACCCACCTGTTGGGTTGATACCCAGCATTGTTGCCTGGGCACTGTTTGTATGCTGTCTGATGAACTGCAGTGAAGTGCAATTGCACCTGGGTTACCATGGCATTAGAACACAGGGTAATTCACCTGGAGGTGAGACACGATAAACAGGTTTCACAGAATCACTGAAGTTTGTAGTAATGGAACTGGCTGAAACCTGAGAGTTTTTTATCTTCAGTCTCCTTGCTTTACAGATGAGAAAACTGAAGTACAGAGAGGTAAGGGGAAAAGATCAAGTTTATCTGATCGATTGGTTAATGGAGCAAAAACAAGAACAAATCCTGGGCACAGAACTGGGTAATTTTTCATATGGCACAAACTCAAGTGATTTATATATACCTTTGGACATGTTAGGGATATTTTTCCAGAAAATGTCATGTTTTGATTTTTGAATTTGTAGGGGGAGCCAGATTTGTAAGCTTCTAACAGAAACAGATTTTTAAAGGAAGTTAAAAGTGTTTCAAATAATGATCACAAAGGAGTTCTTTTCATATCTCCTTGTATCTGGTTACTTACTCTAACAAGATATAATGTAATGTATGCAGTTTCCATGATTCAACAGGAAGAATGTCAGTGGACTGATTTGGAAAGATAAGTGGTGTCATTCTATGTCTGTGAAGAACATGATCTGTGACTGAGTCAGATGGTACCACTCTCATTGGCACGAGACTTTCCAATGCACAAAGTGGATTTAGAATCAACATTCCCTTTTATCCTTCCAGTGATGGTGATGACTAAGAATGTGTTGGGTGCCACACATTCTTCTAAGTTCTTTTCACTGGGATTTCATTCAATTGGTACCAATGCTATTATTATTTCCACTTTATAGCTAAAATCTTCCACATATGCTATGATCTGTCTGCTACCCCATTCAAGTTTGGGTCTGATTTGAGCACGAGTATTAGTAAGTCTATACCCATATTAACTATTGTTGCCCTGTGCTCAGTCATGTTCAACTCTTTGTGACCTTATGGACTGTAGCCCACCAGGGTCCTCTGTCCATAGAATTTTCCAGGAAAGAATACTGGAGTGGGTTGCCATTTCCTACTCCAGTAGATCTTCCTGACCCAGGAATTGAATGCATGTCTCCCATATCTCCTGCATTACCAGGCAGATTCTTTACCACTCTGCCACCTAGAAAGCCATATTAACTATTACCTGAGCGTAAATAAGGGAAATCCAGAAGCTTCACATTGGTGCTTACAAGGAATCTTCACTCTAACAGTTTTATTTGCTAACAAAGTTTCCCAGCTAGGTTGGATGGCTGAAATCAGTCCAGTTCAGTTCAGTCAGCTGGGTCCCATTCTTTGTGACCCATGAACAGCAGCACGCCAGGCCTCCCTGTCCATCACCGACTCCCAGAGTTTACTCAAACTCATGTCCATAGAGTCAGTGATGCCATCCAATCATCTCATCCTCTGTCGTCCACTTCTCCTCCCGTCTTCAGTCTTTCCCAGCATCAGGGTCTTTTCAAATGAGTCCTTTCTTTGCACCAGGTGGCCAAAGTATTTGAGTTTCAGCTTCAGCATCAGTCCTTCCAATTAATATTCAGGACTGATATCTTTTAGGATGGACTGATTGGATCTTCTTGCAGTCCAAGGGACTCTTAAGAGTCTTCTTTAACACCACAGTTTGAAAGCATCAATTCTTTGGCGCTCAGCTTTCTTTATAGTCCGACTCTCACATTCATACATGACTACTGGAAAAAACATAGCTTTGACTAGACAGACCTTTGTTGGCTTTTTAATATGCTGTCTAGGTTGGTCATAACTTTTCTCCCAAGGAGTAAGTGTCTTTTAATTTCATGGCTGTAGTCACCATCTACAGTGATTTTAGAGTCCAAAACAATAAAGTCTCTCACTGTTTCCATTGTTTCCCCATCTATATGCCATGAAGTGATGGGATCGGATGCCATGATCTTCATTTTCTGAATGTTGAGCTTGAAGCCAAATTTTTCTCTCTCCTCTTTCACTTTCATCAAGAGGCTCTTTAGTTCTTAACTTTTTGCCATAAGGGTGGTGTCATCCACATATCTGAGGTTATTGATATTTCTCCCAGCAGTCTTGATTCCAGCTTCTTCCAGCTGTGCTTCTTCCAGCCCAGCATTTCTCATGACATACTTTGTAAATAAGTTAAATAAGCAGGGTGACAATATATAGCCTTGACATTCTCCTTTCCCAATTTGAAGCCAGTCTGTTGTTCCATGTGCAGGTCTAACTGTTGCTTCCTGACCTGCATACAGATCAAGAGGCAGGTCAGGTGGTCTGGTAGTCCCATCTCTTGAAGAATTTTCCACAGTTGGCTGTGAACCACACAGTCAAAGGCTTTGACGTTGTTGATAAAACAGAAGTAGATACTTTTCTGGAACTCTCTTGCTTTCTCGATGATCCAGTGGATGTTGGCAGTTTGATCTCTGTTGTGGCTGCTATCACAACAATACAGAACATCTCCTCTATCAAAGGGCCCAGGTAACCATCCCTGACTGGGCACAAGAGGATTCTGAGTTTAATGGAAATGATGCTCGCCCCTTGGTATTAACTCTGAGGAAGAGGATGGACCCAGGGGTAAGATTTATTAATAAAAGTTGAACACTAGTGTATCTATAAGAAAACTGTGGCCTTGGCCCTCAATATTTAACAATACTTTTTGTGAGTTTAAAGGAGGAGTTGGAAGCTGGGAGTTAAATTCTCCCTCAGAGATCACCTTAATAAAGCCATTTTTGAGCCTGAAATCCTTTTAGAATATTTTTCATGCCAGATGCTAAAGACATGTCATTAAATACTAGGGATTGCCCTGTCTTTTTGTCCTGAAGTACTTCTAAGATGGAGAGTTTGGTCAAATTGAAAGTCCCCTGTATTATCTTTGGTGAAATTACAATTGATGACATTGAGCTACTTTTGAAGAAGCTTCCCAGGTGGCACAGTGGTCAAGAATCTGCCTGACAACGCAGGAGATGCAAGAGAAGTGGGCTCAGCATCTGAGTCAGGCATCCAGCCTGGCTAAGATGTGAAAGATCAGCAGCTGGCTGAGTGTGTCCTTTAGAACCTCCTGTTTCAAGCCAGCTGACCAGACGAGGACCATTTCTGACCACAGAGCGGACAATTTGCCTTTTCTCGCTAAGGCATTTTTAAAGACTTCAGCTTTTAAGCCAACTCTCAGGAAGGCAGACAGGATGGAGGCAAAACAGACACCCTACAGTTTTCAGGCAGTGGCCCGAGGCTGGTTGTCCAAGGAGGGGTAGCAGGCTGATGAGACCCTCAGCTTTTCAGTTCTTGGGATTGATTTTGTTAAACCATTGGCATTTGTCGGCATTCTCTCTATGGACTGTTCTCTTTTCAACGATGTCCATGACAATGTAAGGCAGGACAAAGTCAAGTTGGGTGCACAAAATTTCACCAAAACAATTCCAGTCAGAGCAAAGACTTCCACAAGTGAAATATGGCTTTCCTGGTACAAAATAAAGTGTCGAAGCTTCAGCAAAAATCAAAGCAGAGGCCCCACATAGGACTCATCTCTACTGTGGGCCAGGGACCTCAAGAGAAGAGATGAACAAAGTCTGGAGAAACACCCGCACAAGTGCTTTGCATCAAGAGTTGTGATCCAAGTCTCAGCTGGGGAGACGCAGCTGGGTTTTGCTGAATTCTCCAAATGATGGAACGTGCCTTCTGCAGACATAGCAATCTATTGTGATAGAGCTTAGTTTTATTGACGTAGTGAGGGACAACTATATAGACAACTTATAATCTTTTCTTTTCTTATTAAGGAACATGAATGCCCAGCTTTGATTGCTGATGGGTTGGGCTCAGACATTCTTAAGGGAGGACAGAAGGAGGGGACCCTTGGCATAGGCTGATATTTTGAAACAGGGTCCATGTAAGTGAATTGAAGTTCTGAAAGAAGAAAGAGTAGTGTAGTCAAGTTATGCTTGACTGTTTTTGCAGCAGTGTAACTGGTGGGCAGCTCAGTCACTCCAGTTTCCGGTTATCAGGACAAGCTTCACCTTGTCCCCCAGTGCACAGCCCTTCCAGGGATCTGCAGGTGGTGCTGTCAGAATGTGAGGCAGGGGTTCTGTGCCTTGTAAATGTCCCCTTTCTCTCCTGGCATCTAACACAGTGCTGGGCAGAACTGCAATAAATTATTTGGCCAGATGCACTGACCAGGCCCCTCTTTGGAATTAGACTCAGAGCCTGCTTCTAACTACACAATTGAAGGGGTCAGTATTTGGCCTTCTCTCCCACCCCTTGGGGGGTCCTTGCCCCCTGAGTCCTTTCTAGGGGCTGGTGTTGCTTCTGCCCCATTCCTCTCACCTCCCTGCAGGCAGGTGACAGGGTACCTCTCAGCTACTGCCACCATGCCCCCTTCCTTTCTTTCAGCTCCAGTTCCCACCAGTCACAGAGCCATTTTCCCCCAGCGTTACAGACCCTCACTCAAGAAGACACATGAGTGCTCCAGTAAAGTGCTTATTGTGTTTTACAATCAAGTCAGTTATTTTTCAACACAGGTGCATTTAATGGATTAGAGCCACATGCTCTAAAAATGAACCAAGCTATCCCTTCTGATCTGAAAGGAGCCAGCCATGCTTCAAGATTAACCAAAAAGAGTCTGCTCAGCAAAGTCCTAGAATGGCGTGGCTTATTGCTAGGATATAAGCAACATGGGCTGGAGGAATGGAAAAGAGGCGGATCACAGACTGTAAACAAGACAAGACCCAGTTGTAGCAATGACCCCAAAGGATTATATTCAACACACTGAGCCTAAAGGAGATTGGTCACAGCTGTCACAGTATTCGTGGGAAACCACGTCATGCGTGGGGACACAGCCAAGGAGCTCAGGTGACAGGTGGACCCTGAATCACCTTCGGTATCTGGCCCAGAATGTAGCTTGTAGTTGGCAGGCGATAAATCTGTGGATTAAGAACAAGCAAGCAGACGGCAGCCGCCTAGGGAGAAGTTTGACAAGCGATGTGCAGGTCATCAAAGGCCAGGAGAAGCACCTGGGGATGAGGCAGGTACTGAAATGCTAGATGTGCACTCCGAGATGATAGTCTGGGAGAGAGCCTGGGTAGCTGAGGGGATGCTAGGGGGAGGCTAAGACTCAGACAGCAGTAGGTAGACAGGCTGCCCTCAGTCCCACCAGGAAACAGACTTTAACTCGGATTCCAGGGCCTCCCTCCTGGTCAGACCTTCTTGACTGGTCAGGAGAACAGAGTGTGACCGAGTCTTCAGGTAGCAGGCATGACTGATTACAGACTGCATGGAGGGCCAAGGAAGGTAAGAGTTGGCATTTTTGTGCTATCATCCTTCCTTGAAGAAGCCCAGCTAAAGTGGACAAGATGCCACGGATGGCTGCTTAAGGGGCTTGCTCTTCTCTGGTGTTTCCATTTCAAGCTCAGGTGCAGGATCTTCCCCTCCAGTGGACACTCCGTCAGGTATGCCACTGCATCTTTGAACACACAGTTGTCCTCGAGGTTTGTGCGCAGGGGAGGTGTTCTCATGGGTAATTGAATGGGAGCTGAGCAAAGGCATGTGGCCCCTGGGTATTTCTTCCATTTAGAGAACCAGTATTTCTTTAAAAAAAACATGTTTTTTATTTTGTATTGGGGTATAACTGATTAACAATGTTGTTATAGTTTCAGGTGAATGGCAAAGTGACTCAGCCATATACAGATATCTGTTCTCCCCCACACCCCCCTCCCACCCAGGCTGACACATAACATTGAGGAGAGTTTCCTGTGCTATGCAGTAGGTCCTTGTTGGTTATCCATTTTAAATATAGCAGTGTGTACATGGCCATCCGAAACTCCATAACTATCCCTTCCCTTTGGCAACCCTAAGTTTGTTCTCCAAGTCTGTGAGTCTCTTTCTGTTATGTAAATGAGTTCATTTGTACCATTTATTTTTAGATGCCACACATAAGGGGCATCATCTGATATTTCTTTGTAGAGAATGGGCATTTCTGGAGCTGGCAATGTACAAAAAAAAATTACAATACATTGCAAGTAACTTTGAAGTGTTAGTGGTATGTCAGCTGGGATATATGGTTGCCTGCAACAGAAAACCTTAAACTTGGTGTCTTAAACCCACAAGATTTAATGTTTTCATGACCAAGACGGAGTCCAGGGTTGATATGCTGGTTCTCCATCATCTTCAAAGACAAGATACCTATAAACCATCATTCTGCCTTCTCAAAGGTGTCTTCCCCATCCTCATGGTATAGAAAGTATGTGGGGGACAAGATGGTAGAAAGAGCTTCCCTCCATAGGCCATAACCCCCAAATCACACAGACCATGTGTTTGTGCCCCCAGTGTGTGTGTGTATGTGTGTGTGTGTCTTCAGTCGCTCAGCCATGTCTGATGCTTTCTGACCTCGTGGACGCTAGCCTGCCAGACTCCTCTGTCCACTAGCCAGAGTTTAGCAACATGGCCATCTGCAGTGGGAGAAGGATGGGAAATAGAGAGATTTCCCAGAGCATCCTGGTATTAGGCATTCTGATTTTTCAGAAGAGGATGAACAGGTGCTGTGTTGTCCTTCAGTGGCCCTCTGCCACAGCAACATTTTCCTGTACCAGCAACTCTGGGATTCTTTTCCAAGTCCACAATGAAGACAGGATTCCACCGTCTTAAAACTGACATCACTCTCAACTGCTTTGCTACAAGGAGCAAAACAAAGCAGAAAATAAAAACGAAAAGAGCACAATAAACAACAGAATGGTAAATAAAAACCTGACATACAGTATCCCACAAAAATAGGAAATGTTTTCCTTCGAAACCTACACTCACCCACCAACACACCTCCTTCAAATTTAGTTGCGTTAAACAAAAACAGAGTCGAGCTCTGTTGCGATTTTCGAGTCCATATTGACGCGCACCAGAATTCCACAGAGGAGCAAGAATGGGTAAACGGCATCACGGGGTCAGCTCAGCACTTTATCCACTGAGAATTCAAGCTCTGGCTGAGCCACTGAGAGAAGCTCCGTGGAGTCTCGGCCGGGAAGGGAAGAACCAGGTCCTGGAGAGGGCCTCGTGGTTCTCTTTGGTGCTTAGCCGTGAAGCGGGATTGGCAGCTGGATGGATTGAGGCCTGTCACACCTTAATGGGAAAGGATGACAGAGTGGCTGTGAGCACCGTGTCGCATGTGCGGTATGGCTGGGACCGGAGGTCTGGGAGATGGAGAGTGAAGGGCCATCTGTCACCCGAGGCAAGGATGTTCTCCAGCCTGAGGCTGCGCAAGACACCTAGGTCTCCACCTGATGGTAGACAGCCATCCGAAACTCCATAACTATCCCTTCCCTTTGGCAACCCTAAGTTTGTTCTCCAAGTCTGTGAGTCTCTTTCTGTTATGTAAATGAGTTCATTTGTACCATTTATTTTTAGATGCCACACATAAGGGGCATCATCTGATATTTCTTTGTAGAGAATGGGCATTTCTGGAGCTGGCAATGTACAAAAAAAAATTACAATACATTGCAAGTAACTTTGAAGTGTTAGTGGTATGTCAGCTGGGATATATGGTTGCCTGCAACAGAAAACCTTAAACTTGGTGTCTTAAACCCACAAGATTTAATGTTTTCATGACCAAGACGGAGTCCAGGGTTGATATGCTGGTTCTCCATCATCTTCAAAGACAAGATACCTATAAACCATCATTCTGCCTTCTCAAAGGTGTCTTCCCCATCCTCATGGTATAGAAAGTATGTGGGGGACAAGATGGTAGAAAGAGCTTCCCTCCATAGGCCATAACCCCCAAATCACACAGACCATGTGTTTGTGCCCCCAGTGTGTGTGTGTATGTGTGTGTGTGTCTTCAGTCGCTCAGCCATGTCTGATGCTTTCTGACCTCGTGGACGCTAGCCTGCCAGACTCCTCTGTCCACTAGCCAGAGTTTAGCAACATGGCCATCTGCAGTGGGAGAAGGATGGGAAATAGAGAGATTTCCCAGAGCATCCTGGTATTAGGCATTCTGATTTTTCAGAAGAGGATGAACAGGTGCTGTGTTGTCCTTCAGTGGCCCTCTGCCACAGCAACATTTTCCTGTACCAGCAACTCTGGGATTCTTTTCCAAGTCCACAATGAAGACAGGATTCCACCGTCTTAAAACTGACATCACTCTCAACTGCTTTGCTACAAGGAGCAAAACAAAGCAGAAAATAAAAACGAAAAGAGCACAATAAACAACAGAATGGTAAATAAAAACCTGACATACAGTATCCCACAAAAATAGGAATGTTTTCCTTCGAAACCTACACTCACCCACCAACACACCTCCTTCAAATTTAGTTGCGTTAAACAAAAACAGAGTCGAGCTCTGTTGCGATTTTCGAGTCCATATTGACGCGCACCAGAATTCCACAGAGGAGCAAGAATGGGTAAACGGCATCACGGGGTCAGCTCAGCACTTTATCCACTGAGAATTCAAGCTCTGGCTGAGCCACTGAGAGAAGCTCCGTGGAGTCTCGGCCGGGAAGGGAAGAACCAGGTCCTGGAGAGGGCCTCGTGGTTCTCTTTGGTGCTTAGCCGTGAAGCGGGATTGGCAGCTGGATGGATTGAGGCCTGTCACACCTTAATGGGAAAGGATGACAGAGTGGCTGTGAGCACCGTGTCGCATGTGCGGTATGGCTGGGACCGGAGGTCTGGGAGATGGAGAGTGAAGGGCCATCTGTCACCCGAGGCAAGGATGTTCTCCAGCCTGAGGCTGCGCAAGACACCTAGGTCTCCACCTGATGGTAGACAGCCTGTTTCTTTATTCAAGAGAAAAATAACCAGGGCTGGGTGCCAGGGAGGAGGCCCTGGCTGCCCACCATCAACTGCAGGGAAGCTCATTAGCTTAATCTTCAAGCACTTGCCGTTGAAAACAGGGCAGCTCCAGGACGAAAGGCCCTGGCTCAAGGGCCCCCCGCGCAGCTCCCTGGGGTCAGGAAAGCCGAGCCGGGGACCCTGCCTGGGGGTCTGGCTCGGGTGGCCTGTACTTCTCTGATCACTGGGGCTCAGGGAGCACGCTCCCCGCTCTGAACTCTGAGCAGTGGCTGTGCACTTGTGGCCTTACCTTTGAAACGCCCTGCCTTACCCCATTCCAGTGATTTTTCTGTGCATCCTCCAACTGCACTATTCAAACGTAAGCCTGTCATAGCTCTTCATAAAGCCTGCCGAATTGCAATGTTTTGGGCACATGGTAGTTGTTTGCTTCAGAAAGTTGTGTGAGCAGTTGGATGAAGCATCACGTTTGATACCTGCCATTCTCAATCCAGTCTACAAAAAATCTTTTGAAGCTGTCTCTTGGTTCCCCAGGTGAGACCTAGCTCAGCTGCAGCTCTGGTCAACCACCAGCCAGCTATGGTTTGGGGGTCCTGCAGCCCTACCCAGGCATTTCTCTTAGTCTCTGAGATGGGCCCACTGTAGGATATCACCAGGAAGAAAGAGCCCCCAACACTGAATGCAAGTTGATACCTGCACATTCCTACAGTTTCTTTAGCAGTCCAGAACCTGCCTCATCAGTGCATAAAAGTGTATTATTAGTCACTCAGTCATGTACAACTCTTTGCAACCCCATGGACTGTAGCCTGCCAGGCTCCTCCATCCATGAGGTTTTCCAGGCAGGAATGCTGGAGTGAGTAGCCATCCCCTTCTCCAAGGGATCTTCCCAACCCAGGGACTGAACCTGAGTCTCCTGCATTACAGGCAGATCCTTTACTGTCTGAGATACCAGGGAAGCCTCCATCGACCCTGATTAATTTGACCAGTAAAGTTTCAGCCACTTCTGATGTTCTCGTGATGGTGAAACTACAGTTCACAGGAAGCCCAGGGCAGTCTCTGGCTCATCAGCTGTGCTCCTGCATCTAAATTCAACCCAAATTCTTCTCACCCCTAAAGCTTATATTCCTGGTAAGCAATGAGGTCATTTTCTCATGTCCAGTTTTCGTCCGACCTAGCTCCCCTCATGTGTATGAGAAGATTCTACAGCAAGAATTGGGGCTAAACTTGAGAGAAATTGGGGAAAGGAGTAGCTGTCATCATAGCGCACCAGAAAATATTGTGATGAAAAATGTCGTAGCCTCAGAAGACTTCAGTGGGGTGCTTCTTTGCTGTGCGTTCATACAGCACGGCAGCCTGAGTTTCTGTCTGAACACAGATGGTCAGGTTGAGATGAAACATCGGACTGGCAGGAGTTCATCTTTCTGTTCTGTGAGATTCTGTTGCTGTGTGTCCAGGGAGATTTATGGTTTCCTCCAAAGGGCCAACATGCTTACACCTTTCCAAAATAAGATTCTGTGAGGCCGCCAACAGTTTTAATGATGGACATAGAGGACAAGGGGCCCCTGAATGCTCAAGCCCCTTGGCCAGCAAGGACCCTCTGCCCTGTGGTTTGCTGGGGTCTCACTGCTCCTGGGGAATATAGTGAATAAATGGGTGCTGGGGACAAGGGAGAAAGACAGGAGATTTTCTACCTGGGTCTTCCCATCTGTCAGCTCATGAAACGGTCTCACATGACACAGACTGGATGGAGGGGACCAGGTATCTGGAGCATTGACCAAGCACAGATCAAAACCCAAATGTTATCTGCTATTTTGTGTGTGTGTTTTTCATTCTTCAGAGTGGGGCCAGATTTCCTTTTCTAAATACATGTTTCTTGGGGAAAGGAGTGGTTTGGGAGAGAAGAAGATTTTGTAGAGATGAAATAATGGCAAAGTGCTGTGCTTAGTCGCTCAGTCATGTCTGACTCTTTGCAACCCCATGGACTGTAACAAACCAGGCTCCTCTGTCCATGCGATTTCCCAGGCAAGAAACTGGAGTAGATGGCCATGCTCTCTTCCAGGGATAATCCCAACCCAGGGGATGAACCCAGGTCTCCCCCAATTTTCTTTAACAGCAGGAATATGTTGAGATATTACAAGATGATCATACAGTAGAGGGAGGATTTTGTTTTCCTTAGAAATCAATATAAGGACTGATGTGGAGATGTAAAAAGGAAGATCTCTTAGTAGGTGGCTCAGTGGGTAAAGAATCTGCCTGCAGTGCAGGAGACACAGGTGACATGGGTTTGATCCCTGGGTCGGGAAGGTCCCCTGGAGGAGGACATGGCCACCCACTCCAGTATTCTTGCCTAGAGAGTCCCATGGACAGAGGAGCCTGGCAGGCTACAGTCCATAGAGTCACAAAGAGGTGGACGCAACTGAGTCCACACTCATGCACACTTAGTAAAATAAGTAAGAATAATAAACTCTCCCAAAGTGAAGCTTTAGTGGCTTAAGCAAACATCATGGAGAGGCTGAGGTCCCTGTCTGCAGGGCCTCACAGAAAGGAGGACCCCTGTGTGGAGTAGAGTCTGAACTCCAAATTCAATGCAGTCTCTTCTCCTCTACAGGTCTGTATAGTTGTGTCCACACGTGGAAGTGAATGGGCAAGATGCTGCTGCACTGGACAGAACCTAGACCACACAGCCATCAGGTCAGCATTATTGTTAACACGCCAGCTCCGGAGAGAAATACAAGGGAACTAGCCACCCGCATAGAACACGGGCTCTGTCACCAGCTTGGGTCTATGCACGTGCTCATTCATATCCAGCTCTTTGCAACTCCACGGACTATGGCCTGCCAGGCTCCTCCATCCATGGGGTTTTCCAGGCAAGAATACTGAAGTGGGTTGTCACTTCCTTCTCCAGGGGATCTTCCCAACCCAGGGATCAAACCTGCATCTGCATCAGCAGGAAGATTCTTTACCACTGTGCCACCTGGCTGAGCACTTAAAAGCTTACTTACTCATTGTTGCAGAGGCAGGCTCAGGTCACAGAACTAGTAAGAAGAGGACTTAGAATTTGACCTCAGGATACAAGACCCCGAAAATTTATGCTCCCATGTTTTTCCTATACACCCAATAGAGGGATCTTTGAACCACACACTAGACCGCCTTTTCTAGAGTCCTTGGTGTCATCACTCACCCACCAGAGAAGCAGGTGGGAGCTCTGCTGTGGGGCCTGGGTGTCCCTGACACTCGGTACACAGCTACTGATGGGCAGAAGAGAAAGTGTGCAGGGGTGTGTCCAGAAAATATGTCACTGGGGCTCCACACAGAAGACCTCTCAGTATCCACGGGGGGGCATTCATCCTGTGGGTCAGGACAGCTGTGTCCCATTGCCCAGTCTCCCATAACCGGCCCCTTAGTTGTAGAAAAAGCAATGACCTTTCTGAGTAGAGCACTCTCCTTTGGTGGAAGCGATTAGACGGGCACCACTCCGGTTGTGTTGATGATTTAACCAAGGCAGAGCTACTGGGACAGCCCCCCTATGTGGGCCCCATGGGTCAGTGAGGGGAATTCCACTCACTTAATCCTCCCAACTTTGCCAAGCCTCTCTTTGCCCACAAAGAAGCTAGCAATGAGAAAGATGAAAACAGTTTGCTTGATCGCTTTTTTCGTTTTTTGCCTAAGTCGATCTCCATAATTCAACTACTGGCTTCATAAGAGAAAAAGACCTCAGAGCTCATGTCTGCATCCTTCCCTGGTACCCACCACAGTGTTTAGCTCTGGGAGTCACATTACTTGTTAATCAGTCAAAACATAATGAACAAATAAGCGTAAAATTGCAGCAGTGACCATGAATGGTTCACGATCCTTCAGTAGAGTGGCCCCAAGCTTTTGGGCAACTGGGATGGTTTCACAGAAGACAGTTTTACCAGGGACTGAGGGGATGGGGGATGGTTTGGGGTGCTTCCAGTGCACTGTATTTAAAGTGCACTTCATTTCCATTATTATTTCTTTTTTTATCTTATTGTGTTATTATTCTGTTTTATTACATCAGCTCCACCTCAGATCATGGAGTAGCCCTTGTTGTCAAGAAAAGAGTCTGAAATGCAGTACTTGGATACAATCTCAAAAACAACAGAATGATCTCTGTTCATTTCCAAGGCAAACCATTCAATATCACAGTAATCCAAGTCTATGCCCCAACCAGTAATGCTGAAGAAGCTGAAGTTGAACAGTTCTATGAAGACCTACAAGATCTACTAGAACTAACATCCAAAAAAGATGTCTTTTTCATTATAGGGGACTGGAATGCAAAAGTAGGAAGTCAAGCAATACCTGGAAGAACAGACACATTTGGCCTTGTAGTACAGAAAGAAGCAGAGAAAAGGCTAACAAGAGTTTTGCCAAGAGAACACACTGGTCAAAGCAAACATCCCCTTCAAACAACACAAGAGAAGACTCTACACATGGACATCACCAGATGGCCAGTACCAAAAGCAGATTGATTAAATTCTTTGCAGCCAAAAATGGAGAAGCTCTATTCAGTCAGCAAAAACAAGACCAGGAGCTGACTATGGCTCAGATCATGAACTCCTTATTGCCAAATTTAGACTTAAATTGAAGAAAGTAGGGAAAACCACTACACCATTCAGGTATGACTTAAATCAAACACCTTACAAGTATACAGTGGAAGTAAGAAATAGATTCAAGGGATTAGATCTGATAGACAGAATGCCTGAAGAACTATAGATGGAGGTTCATCACATTGTATAGGAGACAGGGATCAAGACCATCCCTAAGAAAAAGAAATTCAAAAAGGCCAAATGGCTGTTTCAGGAGGCCTTACAAATAGATGAGAAAATAAGAGAAGCTGAAAGCAAAGGGGAAAAGGAAAGGTATACCCATGTGAATGCAGAGTTCCAAAGAATAGCAAGGAGAGATAAGAAAGGCTTCCTCAATGATCAGTGTGAAGAAATAGAGAAAAACAATAGAATGTGAAAGATTAGAGATCTCTTCAAGAAAATTAGAGATACCAAGGGAACATTTCAGGCAAAGATGGGCACAATAAAGGACAGAAATGGTATGGACCTAACAGAGCAGAAGATATTAAGAAGAGGTGGCAAGAATATACAGAAGAACTGTACAAAAAGGATCTTCATGACCCAGATAACCACGATGGTATGATCACTCACCTAGAGCAGGACACCCTGGAATGTGAAGTCAAGGTGTGATGTAGGAAGTATCACTACGGACAAAGCTAGTGGAGGTGATGGAATTCCAGTTGAGCTGTTTCAAATCCTAAAAGATGATGCTGTGAAACTGTTGCACTCAATATGCCAGCAAATTTGGAAAACTCCGCAATGGCCACAGGACTGAAAAGGTCAGTTTTCATTCCAATCCTAAAGAAAGGCAAATCCAAAGAATGTTCAAACTACCACACAATTGCACTCATCTCACAAATTTGCAAAGTAATGCTCAAAATTCTCCAAGCCAGGCTTCAACAGTACATGAACCATGAACTTCTAGTTGTTCAAGCTGGTTTTAGAAAAGGCAGAGGAACCAGAGATCAAATTGGTGACATCTGCTGGATCATTGAAAAAGCAAGAAAGTTCCAGAAAAACATCTATTTCTTCTTTATTGACTATGCCAAAGCCTTTGACTGTGTGGATCACAACCAACTGTGGAAAATTCTTCAAGAGATGGGAATACCAGACCACCTGATCTACTTTTTGAGAAATCTGTATGAAGGTCAGAAAGCAACAGTTAGAACCGGAACATGGAACAACAGACTGGTTCCAAATCAGGAAAGGAGTAGGCTGAGGCTGTATATGGTCACACTGATTATTTAATTTATATGCAGAATACATCATGAGAAATGCTGGGCTGGATGAGGCATAAGCTGGAATCAACACTGCTGGGAGAAATATCAGTAACCTCAGATATGCAGATGATGCCACATTTATGGCAGAAAGAGAAGAAGAATTAAAGAACCTCTTGATGAAAGTGAAAGAGGAGAGTGAAAGAGTAGGCTTAAACATTCAAAAAGCTAAGATCATGGCATCTGGTCCCATCACTTCATGGGAAATATATGAGGAAACAATGGAAACAGTTTTGGGGGGCTCCAAAATCACTGCAGATGGTGACTGCAGCCATTAAATCAAAAGATGCTTGCCCCTTGGAAGAAAAGCTATGACCAACTTAGACAGCATACTGAAAAACAGAGACATCACTTTGCCAACAAATGTCTTTATAGTCAAAGCAATGACTTTTCCCATAGTCATGTATGAATGTAAGACTTGGACCATGAAGAAATCTGAGTGCCAAAGAATTGTTGCTTTTGAACTGTGATGTTAGAGAAGACTCCTGAGAGTCCCTTGGACTGCAAGGAGATCCAACCAGTCAATCCTAAAGGAAATCAGTCTTGAATATTCATTGGAAGGACTGATGCTGAGGCTGAAGTTCCAACACTTTGGTCCCCTTGTGTGAAAAGCTGACTCATAGGAAAAGACTGATGCTGGGAAAGATTGAAGGTGGGAGAAGGGGACAACAGAGAATGAGACGGTTAGATGGCATACTGACTCAATGGACATGAGTTTGAGTAAACTCCGGGAATTGGTGATGGACAGGAAAGGCTGGTGTGCTGCAGTCCATGGGGTCACAAAGAGTCAGACACAACTGAGCAACTGAACTGAACTGAACTGAACCTCAGATCATCAGGCATTAGATCCCAGAGGGTGGGGACTCCTGCCTTAGTATTTAAGGTTTTGTTCTGGACATGAGAAATTGAAAACAGTATGTCCTATGTGGTTAAGGAGATCAAAATACAGTAGTTTAAAGTATTTTACATCAGTTATCTCTGTTTGGGGATTCAGGTTTGAAGATTTTGAATCTTTTATCAATCCACATATATATGTATATATATATATACATATATATCTTTATATACTTATACATGTATATGTACATATACAGGCATTAACTTAGGAGAACATCAAACCTGGCAAAGAGCAGGCATTTAAATTTTTGTTTCTTTTTTGCCCTTGCATTTGAGAAGGTACTGAAATAAAAACAGCGAGCTACAATAGTTTGATTCCATCGTATAAATCACTTTTAAACCTGCTTTCCTCGCAGGAATGCTGCCTGTTTATACACTGAGACGTATCAGCAATGGTCTTATCCTGTCTGACCAGCTGTTAAGCACACTTTCAGAGCAGCAAAAAGGACTAATGACCTTGGCATTAAGGATGCATAAAAGCAAATGTCGCTGCCCTTTCCTGCCTCTTGAAGGCAACAAATAAATATGTGTAAGAGGGTGTTTTGTCTTCAGTCCTTTCTAGCTGACTTCTTCCCTGCAGAAGTGGTCGTTTCAGCGCAAGGGACCTGAGTTGCCATCAGTCATGATCGTTTCATCCAGCTGTCCCTGCCTCCTCTCACCCGAGCAGGTAAACTTGTCAAAGGTATTCAGCTCACATCAAATCCAACAAATACATATTGACTCCAAGACTTCCAGAAAGTCATTGTTTAAATAAAACCTTAGTTTTAAAAGTTTGCTCACAGTTATAGCTTCATCTTTTAGTTGATGCCTTAGTGGATCCTGTTTTTCAGAAACTATTCACCACCTATACTAGTATGAGGAGGCTTTCCCATGAGAGAATGCGAGATTCTGTAAGAAGTACGTTTGTTCTCAAATGCAACACGTTGACTGCATTTACACCAGAGAACAAAGAAGCAAAAAAACCTAAACTCAGGCAATGACATTTTCCTACATAGAACTCTGTGTTTAAATAGTATTTACTCATCAAAGATTAGTTTATTTTAAAATGCATTCACTCTTTGCTCTATATTGGAGGCTGAAACAATACAACATTAATAAATAAAAACTAACTGAAAAATACTTGAAAAAATTTTTTCTAAGCAAAAAAACAGAGCTTCTATCATTTTATTTTTGTGATGCTATCTTAAATTGGGGGGGAAGGTTAAATTATTCTGAAAGCTATGAACCATCTACATATTTATTCTTTTTAAAGGTTCTGTGGTGTGTTAGCATCTGTATTGCCAGAAAACAAAATTTTCTTCAAAGTTATTCTTGGGCAGGCCTGGGACTCAACCCATATGTCTCACAGTTAGTTGCAGCTCAAGGCTTGAATTTTATGTGACTAATTCCAAACTTGTTTGCAATGTTATTTGCTTCAGTGAATGCTTGGTGCCACCTAGGGATGGACTCTCAAAATTTCACTTCTCTTTATCAGAAAACCACATCGTCTCACAAAAATGGTTTTTTGAAGCCCGTCAAGATTTCAGAGCATATGGGTGAAAATAAAATATTATTTTGATTAAGTTATTTTATATGCAATAAGTAAAATGGCATCATCCTTCCACTTAAGTCCTTGGGCTGGGTGATGTTGTAGAAAAAGACAAGGACGCACTTTCTTATCAGCTCCAGCTATCTCTTAAAATACTTCCCTTGGCTGTTCTTTCTGAGGCATCTCTCAGGGAAGTCAAATGCATGTCTGTGCATCAGCTTTAAGAAGAGAATTACGTCGGCCCAGCAACAAATGATCATTTAACACAAAGCTGAGCATGGCGCTCTCTTCTTCCTTTTGTATTACCTGGAGATACAGACAATTCAGAGACTCAACGTTCCCTACAGAGAGAAGTCCAGGGGGAATTTCAAGATGCATTATCCTGATGTAATAAATAACTTTCAGAAAACATTTTAGCTTGCGACAGCCTTAGAAAAGGTGATGTTTCTCAAACACACTTCCCCATTTACAAAGTAACCAGAGGCACCAACTGGAGTTTTATGTCTCTTTCCTGTGAATTAGGGAAAAATCAACAAAAGCAGAAACGTCATTCCTATTGGTATTAAATACCCCAATTCATATCTCCCGTTGCGTCTCCACAACGAAAATTGTGAGGCTTAGATGAGAGAGGTAACTGACTTGTAATATTTCTGCTAATCCGTCTGCCCAATGCTAAGCCACTTCTTGCTTTTTTCATCCTCACTGCAACAAAGAACAGTTGGGCAGCTATTGATGGTGAAGCTCAGCAGTCAACTACCTTGTAAATTAGAAGCCGTGGCTGTAAAAACGGATTTGTGTATCACCGGGAGTGGAGAGTGTGTCTGCCTTGTAAATTTAATTAAACAGCAGGTGCAAAAATCAGGTCATATGGCTTTGATGTGCCCCGTGCGAGGATGACAACGAGACAATGATTCTAATAGGAAGAAATTTGCATACATTTGCATTGGGAAGCAGAGAGCATTGCAGCTCTCATCCACTTTCATATTTAATTTCTAGGAAGTTGAATAAGATTTGAACAAACGCTTTCTATTTAGACATTGCAAGAAAACACAAGGAAGGTTTTAGCCCTGAAACAGACTCAGTGGACTGAAGACTAAGATGCCCTGATGTGCATTTTTAAAATACAACTCGCCATACTGGAAACTGGAGTACACCTTCCAGGAAACAGAACAAGAAGAGAGTGTGAAAATATGTATTAACTCTATTTTTTAAGCTTTTGCAGATAGTGTAACACTAATTGACTCTTCCTTTTCAGTAATCTGTTCAGGAGGGATCACAATAGTTCTGTGCTCTAAGAGTCGGAACCATTAAGTGAAATGGCTGATGGATGAAAGAAGGTGAAATGATGAAAGATGGGGCAAAAAAGACTTTTCAGGGTTCAATCCCTGGGTCAGGGAAGATCCCCTGGAGAAGGAAATGGCAACCCACTCCAGTACTCTTGCCTGGAGAATCCCATGGAGGGAGGAGCCTGGTAGGCTACAAGTCCATGGGGTCACAAAGAGTTGGACACGACTTCACTTTCACTTTCACTTTCTTTCACATAAAGCTATTAGCACTTTAGACACATTTTTAAACCAATATACTTTCTACTTTGCTATCTTACTGAGTAGACCATACCTTTGATAACAGCAAACCAGAATATTTAGTATAGACATCTTTCCTCTCCCTGTGATTGCCTGCTCAGGTATTAGAATATAGTAAACAAACAAGCACTGCTAGAAATCAGCATTATCTTTACGGTGGCCCCAGAAAGCCCAGGTGGTGGATAAAGAACTCGCCTGCCAATGCAAGAGACACAAGAGATGCAGGTTCCATTCCTGGGTTGGGATGATCCCCTGGAGAAGGAAATGGCAACCCACTCCAGTATTCATGCTGGGACAATCCCATGGACAGTGGAGCCTGGAAGGCTACAGACCACGGGGTTTCAAGGGCCTCCCCAGTGGCTTATTGGTAAAGAATCCACCTGCAGTGCAGGAACTGCGGGAGATGTGGGGTCAATCCCTGGGTTGGGAAGATCCTCTACAGTCCATGGGGTTGCACAGATTTGGACGTGAGTGAAGAGACTTAGCAGCAGCTAGAGGAAAGCCTGTCCAAGTGAGAGGGACAGGACACGAGCACTTGAGCCAAGAGGTCCAGGAGCACTCACCTGCAGAACCTGGCCTCACTTCTCCCCTCATCTCAGATTTACTGAAACCTCCATGTAAATGTTTCTGCTCCCCCTGGAGAATTCATCCCCTCCACTCCATCTGCAGATCTGGGAATGCCCGGGACTCTTTTCTCATCTTTCCAATCCCTTTCTTTTCCTGAGTAGAGCTAAGGTTATCCCAGACCCTACACTTCTGGGTATTAACTTGGAATTTACCCCTTTTGTGAACGTTATGATAAGATATTGTCAGCACAAGTGTGTGTGCCGGACACACAGTAGGGCAGGCACATCAAAAACGTCTGAGCTTGGAGCAGAGAAGGGTTTGCTGTAGGGCCCTGCAACGAGATGGTGGCTCATGCCCTAAAAAGCCCTGGGCTCCCCCAGAGATTTCAGCAAAGCATTTTTAAAAGCTCGGTGAGGCGGGGAGTCACAAGGCCGCTCATCAGCTCGCACATAGTTCTCTGACTGGCTGATGACAAGCAACAGGGTGGTATCACAGCGGCTCCAGCGGGGCTGGGACTTTGAGCTCAGGGTTATGAAGTAGTTAACCTTTTCCATTTGTTTGAGGGGACTTTCACATCTGCAAAACAACTCAGGAAATGTGCATCAAATACTTTTGATGTGTTCAAAAGCTGCTCAGTTATGATATAGTGTTAGACAAAAAGATGTGACTTCCGGTTTCCAGTAGATTTTGTTGCTGTTGTTTATTAAAACTAAATTCTACCATGTTGTATCTTTGAGATACTTCAGAAAGTCAGCTTTTAAATAAACAGTGCTTTCATTGTGATATCCTATAATTTATTCTTTGTCCTGACTAACTTGCTAACAATTCATCAACGTGGTAAAATATCCTATGTGTGTGCTAAGTCCCTTCGGTCGTATTCAACTCTTTTCGATCCTATGGACTGTAGCCCACCAGGCTCCTCTGTCCTTGGGGTTCTCTAGGCAAGAATACTGGCGTGAGTTGCCATACCCCTCCTCCAGGGGATCTTCTCAACCCAGGGACTGAAGCCAAGTCACTTACGTCTCCTGCATTTGCAAGTGAGTTCTTTACCACTAGTGCCACCTGGGAAGCCTAAAATATCTTACAGGAAGCAGGAGACCACGTGCTTTTTTCTTTAAGTAGGCTTTTCAGGCACTGCCCCTACTGAATTCTAGTTGCTTATTGCCTTGCTCATCCTCCCCTACTAGGTTGCCAACTCCATGAGCACAAGAAGGGGTTCATTTTGTCACCACACTGTCCTTACTATTTACTCCAGTGTCTGGCTTATGGTGCTGCTTGCTGCTGTGCTCAATTGCTAAGTCGTGTCTGACTCTCCTGTGGCCCCATGGACTATATAGTCCACAGGCCCCTCTGTCCATGGGCTTTCCCAGGCAAGCATACTGGAATGGGTAGCCATTTCCTCCTCCAGGTATCTTCCCGACCCAGGGATCAAACCCACATCTCCTGCTTGGCAGATGGAGTCACCGTACCACCTGGGAAAGATATATATATATATATATCTGTCTTTGAATCACTTTGTTGTACATCTGAAACTAACACGATATTGTAAATCAGCTATATTTCAATTAAAAGATATACAAAAACAAACCTGCAACCTGTCCTGGTAACACAAAAGAGCCGTTTCTAGTCAGTGAGCTTCTGCCTAGGGACACGCACACAACTTTACCCAAGGAAAAACAAGGCACCCAAAACGCCAAGATAATGGTTTAGAAAGTAGCTCTCTAAGGCATCTAATCTCTAAGGAATCTTGACTTTAAAGCAAACGCAACACACGGATTAAGTTGCTGTCACAATGAAATCATTGTGGAATGCCTATATTGTATGAGATTTTGCTATTCTTCTTGAAGGATGACTTTTGACACTGTTGAAGACAATAAAATTAACTAATGGCCAAATAACATTTACTTCTCATCATATCGCAAATCCTAAGACTAATGCATCATTCAGAACAAGCCAGCCAACAAGACACCTCTGAGTCGGAATTTTCTCATCTGTCAAATAGCAGGTAGTGGTGAAGATTATAATACAGCAGAAACATGTGAGAGGGCAATGGGGATGCTCGGTACAAACTTCCCTAAAAAGCCACAGACAGCATTGTTCCTGCTGTTGACTGAAAGAAAAATACACAACACGAGAGTGTGAGCTGGGCTTTATTGGGGGCAAAATGAGGACGGCAGCCCTGGAGACAGCACCTCAGACAGCTCTGAAAATCGCCCCAAAGAGCTACTGGGGGAAGGCCAATGTCTGTGATTTTGGTGAGGGGGGAATACGTACTTATATATCAAGCACATATTTTTCTAGAAGGTTTCTGCTAGTCGCTAGGAACAGGTGTCACCATGAAGGACTTTAGTGCTCTTCTAAATATGGGGAAATAGAAAAATCGAGCTCATACAATCAGCTCCTGAAAATATCTAATTATCTGAAGACCTGTCCTGCCAGTTTGTTGTTTTTTTTTTTCCCCCAGAGCACAGAGCGCCTGCTTTCTGCTCCCATCCCTGAACTCCTTCAGGGGATGTTGTAGGTCAGCAGCTACAGCAGCTCATGATTTAATCCTTGTAGAGGTAAACGGCAGGTGCCAATTTATAGCTGACACCATACGCAGGAGGAGCTGTGAGTGAGTGAATGCGTGCCTTTATAATACGCCTCTCAAGACATTTCTCATCTCTTGTGTACTGGTAGGTAAGACCCCTGGATCTCCATTTTGGACGCAATTTAATCCAGTATGGGCTCTTTGCAGCTTTCCTGGTGGCCCAGTGGTAAAGTACCCCCCTGCAATGTGGAGACACATATCCAGTCCCTGGGTGGGGAAGATCCCCTGGAGGAGGGCATGCCTATCCACTCCAGTGTTCTTGCCTGGAGAATCTCGTGGACAGAGGAGCCTGGTGGGCTACAGTCCATAGGGTCACAAAAGAGACAGACATGACTGAAGGGACTGAGCATGCATGGGCTCTTTGTCAACAGTTCCTCCATCCTGCCTTACGGGCCAGTCTCCCCATTACGGCGGGCTGCCTGATGCTTCCTCGGGCTCTCGGGGGGCTGGGGTGACATCTGGAAAACACTTGAGAGTGAATGCGTGCAGACCTCTCCCCTGGATGTACTGTGAATCACGCACACTGACGAGAGCTGTAGAACTTCTCAGCGGAGGCCCGGACAACGATGTGGGTCTTTAGTGGGATGGGTCCTAATGAGCTGAAAAGTTAATGCACTTCTAGAGTAGAGACAGCTCTTAAAGAGAATCTGATACCCTGAAGAATACTGCTATTCTTGAAACTCGAACGCTACTCTCGGGCTGCCTTGCCAAATGCTTGCTTTGACAGCTGCATTTTTCAAGACAAGTCGAATCTCACCATCATGTTCACATTCAACATTCATTTTTATCCTTCGCTTTTCACTGCCTCATAAGAAAGTCCGCTCGCTCTGCAGGCTCATTGAGTTCAAGGCGACTATTATTTCTATTTTACTTCACAAAGGCCTTTGGTTTGGGGGGGGTGCTGATTTTCCCTTCTTCCCACAGTGATTTTCAACAGATTTTTATCAGATGAACAGTTATAGAGACACCTGGGGCCATCTCCCATCCCTACGATGTACGGCTTCCTTCTTTAAAACTCCACTTGCTCTCTGAGATCTTTAAAATGAAAATTATACTGTGTAGTCATCTTGTACAACTTTGTTCATAATTGGAATTTTTAAAGTGGTGTAGATAGATTTTTCTTTATCACCAGCTTACTTTACAATCAATTTTCTTACTCAACATAGCAGGGGAGGTAAGGAGAATAGGGTTGCCAAAAGGTTATGAATTAAAGAGACATGTGTGAGCCAGAGACTGATATTTCTGCTGCTCAGCCCTCAATGCATACCCAAATGCCCTCCCCACCCTGCCCTTGCACCCCAGATGCACAGGCTGCCCTCTGTTCCTCCAGCCATTGTCTCCAGTGGGGAGAGGGTGGGAGCACAGCCTCTCTGGGAAAATGGTTTGACTGCAGACAGTTGCTACAGTAGAGTCATGCTCACCTTACAACCTCTTAAACCTTGAGACTCTGAGAGCATAACAGTCATGGAGAAAGGATGGAAGGGGGAAATGATATCTAATTTCTGGTGTAAACGGGGAAACAGTGAGTTTGGGTGCATCCCATGTTGCTTCTCCGTGTCCTCCTCAATTGCAAATTTCTGCATTTATAACTCTAGACAGCTTCTTGAAACTCAGATGTGGCAAAGTATCTGATCCATGTGTCCCTTTCCATAGGATCTTTTACAGGAAGGTGGAGTGATGAGCCTAATCCCAATCCATTCCAGACATGCTCGGAAGCAGACAGAAATATCGAGATGAGCAGTCAACCTCATCTGAGTCAGCTCCAAGGACGTGACTAACACGCTAGTGGGAGCTTCTAAGAAGATAGATATCTGAACACAGCAGAGGGCCCGGAACAAACTCCGTAAGAACTCCATGCTTTTGGTTTGTACTGAATACTTTTCACTCAAGAGAGGAACATCTGTGATGAGGGACCTAAAGGACCGTTTCACCAGATGCCAGCTGAGATGCCCACAGGGCCATTTGGAGATCCCTCTGCCCAGGGCTTCCTTGGTGACTCAGATGGGAAAGAATCTGTCTGCAATGCAGGAGACCCAGGTTCGATCCCTGGGCTGGGAAAGATCCTCTCCAGTGTTCTTGCCTGGAGAATCTCATGGACAGAGGAGCCTGGCTGGCTACAGTCCATAGGGTTGCAAAAAGTCAGACATGACTGAGCAACTAACACAACTAACACTTTCACTTTCTTTTTCTTTTTTGCCCCTGGAGGGTGAGGCTAACATGAATAGAGTGCAGGCTAGTGGTTAGGGCAACAGATCCCATGATGAAGGGGAGAGGTGACTGCTGAGTGATGGCAAACTTGGTAACTATGGAGATGAGTTGTCCCCAGCCTGTACCAGAAAAGCATGTTCATGGTCACGGCAACCTCCACGGACAGATGATTGTACCAAGTGAGGATGTGGCTCCCTACCCAGAATGCTGCTCCGAAAGGTGCTGCCTTCATGCGAAGGGTACCAGGAAAGCAAATCGAAGAAAACCTCAAATACAGTTGGCCTCGGACCAAGTGTAGAATCAAGAACCATGGCCTTTGCATGGATTTCTTTGCTCTATAATGTGATTTTTAAAATATATATATTCTACCTTATGCTCATTTTTCACCTTGTGCTTCAGCATGTTGGATGTATTGGAACCAGGGAAAGGATAGATTAAAGTGTAGAGAAGTTCAGAGAGCTATGGATGCGAGGATGGGAGAGAGATTGTAACAGGGGCTTATCTACCAATCCCACTGACTGGTGATGAAAATTAATGGATGTCAGAAAGTTTCTACCTTTACAATTTTAAACGAAATGAAAACAGCTGTTTCTGTGAATCTTTTTTTAACCCATACCAAAAAAAGACAGTTCAAAGTCCCCTTTCCCTGAGTCAATAATGCAGAAGAAAGTCTTAGGCACATTGTTGTTTGTTTGTTTCTCCAGCCTGTGTGAGAAACTTTCTGAGAAAATCTTTCAACTCTGAAAGGGCTCCAGGGAGAGACAAAGAGAATATTGCCCTCTGCGGTTTAAGCACACAACAACTCGTCATCTTTTGTTTAATCATGTTTTTCCTTTAAAACTTTAGAGAAGAATATTCAGGATCCCTCATTGCACATGCAAAAAATAGACAGTTGAACATGAAATGTCTTTATCCATAAGAAGATTCCAAGTAAACAAATTCATTTCCTACTCTGATCCTAACTTCCAACAGATTCTTTAGAATATAAGGAAAAAAAATATTTCAGTAAGAAGGTTAATTTTCTATGACCCAAATGAATGCCACAGAGGAGAGTTAGCAAATTCATTTTTATATCTAAGAGCCCCACTCATTTCAACTGAAGGGCATGGTAATTAATTATATCAATTCCTAAAGAGAAGTGTCAATTACAAAAAATGACACTGCCTATTCTATATTGCTCTAAACTGCACAGCACTTAATTATGTCTGAGCCATGGTGCAGTGCACAGATGTACAGAATTAAATATAGAAGGAAAGAGGTTACCATATTTTGCCTCAGTATTGAGCAAGAAATAAAAGCATCTTTACAATCCTCAAATAATTGCTGAAAGGCAATTTCTCTAGAGAAAGAATTCAGGTAACTGGACCTGTTCACACTGGGTAAGGTATTCTTTAGAGAATTAACTCACATCTCTGGGTATTTGTCTTTACAAAATGGGGATGATAAATCAAACTCAGTGAGAAGTTATGAGAACTCATTAACTCTTTTGATGTTTGTTACTCACCTATTGAGACTGTGATGAGAAATATCAATAGCCTCAGATATGCAGACGACACCACCCTAATGGCAGAAAGCAAAGAGGAATAAAAGAGTTTCTTGATGAAAATGAAAGAGGAGAATGAAAAAAACTGGCTTAAAACTCAACATTCAAAAAACTAAGATCACGTCATCTGGTCCCATCACTTCATGGCAAATAGATGGGGAAACAATGCAAACAGTGACAGACGTTATTTGGGGGGCTCCAGAATCACTGTAGGTGGTGACTGCAGCCATGACATTGAAAGATGCTTGCTCCTTGGAAGAAAAACTATGACCAACCTAGTCAGCTATTGAAAAGCAGAGACATCACTTTGCCAACAAATGTCCTTATAGTCAAAGCTATGACTTTTCCAATGGTCATGTATGGATGTGAGCATTGGACCATAAAGAAACCTGAGCACCCAAGAATTAATGCTTTTGAACTGTGGTGTTGGAAAAGATTCTTGAGAATCCCTTGGACAGCAAGGAGATCCAACCAGTCCATCCTAAAGGAAATCAACCCTGAATATTCACTGGAAGGACTGATGCTGAAGCTGAAGCTCAATACTTTGGCCACCTGATGCAGAGCTGATTCATTTGAAAAGACACTGATGCTGAAAAAGACTGAGGGCAGGAGGAGAAAGTGGGTGACAGGAGGAGATGGTTGGATGGCATCACCAACTCAATGGACATGAGTTGAGCAAACTCTGGGAGATGGTGGAGGACAGGGAGGCCTGGCGTGCTGTGGTCCATGAGGTCATAAAGAGTCAGAAGAGTCAGATATGACTCAGTGACCAAACAACAATGACTCACCCATTGTCTTACACGCAACACTCTTGGCTCTTGATGGTTATTCATTTCCACTGTTTAGCACTTTTAACAACTTTTATCCCCTCCAAAGCTTTAAATTAACAAAGGAAAGTTGCAAGTCTGGCTTCATGGTGCGTTGGCACTGATTTCCCCTTCACAATGGCCTCACAAAGCCATTCTCTCCCTGCTATTAAATACACACCATTATGACTGAAATCTCACAAAGATCCCGCAAACTAGCTATCCTGACCATTAAAGAAAGGAAAATGAATGTCCCTGGTGGTCCACTGGTTAAGACTTTACCTTCCAATGCAGGGGCTGAAGGATTTAATCCCTGACTCAGGAACTAAGATCCCATATGCCTCCTGGACAAAAAAAAAAAAAAAACCCAAAACATAAAACAGAGATAATATTGCAATGAACTCAATGAATTCTTTAAAATACTTTAAAACACACCTTAAAAAAAAAAAAAAAAACAACCTATATTGGGTGCCCTTTCTAGCAAAGAAACGAAATCCAAATGCTCTGAAAGGAACTTGGCCCAAAGTCCCACTGTGTGAAGTGTATTCTTTTCTAACTGCTGGAGAGAGGAGGAAATGACTGCCGTGATTTTCAGAGGAGGCCTGCGGAGGCTGGAGGAACAGATATCGCGATGGCCTTTGGCTGACAGACCATCTCCCGTGCGTCCACTCTGCCTGTGCTTGGCAGATTCTTTACCCTCAGCCACCAGGGAAGCCCCTGAGGGAGCCTCGCTAAAGACGTGTTTGAGCTCTGCAGTGACCGCTGGGATCAGTGTCTTCAGGCAGCAGCTTTGCCATGGAGGGTGTCCAGGTGATCCGAGGATTGCCATGTAAACTGGCAATATCTCCAAATCGCCACAGAGAGGAAGTCAAAAGCAGATCTTTAAAAAAAAAAAAATCAGTTTTACTGAGATATACTTGACATTTAAAATTGTGAGATTATTTAAAGTATATAAACAGTTCTCCTAATGTTTGCCCTGGAAACCAATGAAACATTAAGCTGGTAACTTAAGCACAAATATTCTCAAGTCTTCTCATGCAAGAAAGTAAACTTCTTCTTCTTTTTATTTACTTTTGGTGTTAGTCAAATACAGTTGTATTATATTATCTTTTAAAAATGTATTTTGAAAGATAGTACGTATCTTTTTAAAAAAGATAATGTGTTTAAGCACTGCTTGTGGAACCCATCTACTTGTCAGAAAGCACGTGGAAATAGACAAGCATGTGTTCCTGGTAAATACAGCAGAAGTAATAATGAAAACTACAGGTGAATATTCATCAAGAGTTTGGTGATGCGCCTCCACTTGCTAGCATGCTATGCTTCATTGCAGGGAAACATGGATTACAGCTTTTTCAAAGTAACCGGGAAGCACATTTGCTCAAGGGGTTGACTTTGGGAAGCAGGAAAGTGTGCTTTTCTGCTTACATCCTTTAGTCAATAATTCAAAAATGGCTTCAGGGGAATAACGCATGTTAAACTTGGCCTCCTTGCAAGAAGAATCTTAAGCAAACTGTGTTTTCTGAAGTCTGAGTTGCTTCTAAACTACTGAGTGGCAGCTACAGATGTGCCTGAAAACTTCCTCTGGTTATAAAATTGAACTCTCCCTTTCTGCTGTAGGCTTTTGCCTCCCAAACCCCCATGAGCGCCCTCTGCTGCCCGCAGCTGGAGAGGCACACAGTTCAGTTGAGTTGAGTTCAACCAGTCGTGTTAGGATTGTTTCCACCCATGGACTGCAGCGCGCCGGGCCTCCCTGTCCATCACCAACTCCCAAGTTTACTCAGATTCATGTACATCGCGTCGGTGATGCCATCCAACCATCTCATTCTCTGTTGTTTCTTTCTCCTCCCACCCTCAATCTTTCCCAGCATCAGGGTCTTTTCAAATGAATCCGTTCTTTGCATCAGGTGGCCAAAGTATTGGAGTTTCAGGTTCAGCTACAGTCCTTCCAATGAATATTCAGGACTGATTTCCTTTAGGATGGATTGGTTGGATCTCCTTGCAGTCCAGGGGACTCTCAAGAGTCTTCTCCAACACCACAGTTCAAGAGCATCAGTCCTTCAGCGTTCAGCTTTCTTTATAGGTACAGCTCAGACTTAATGGAAAGGACTGCAGAGTGCATTGCTTTTCAATTACTCAGTCATGTCCCGCTCTTTTGCAACCTATGGACTGTAGCCCCACAGGCTCCTTCATCCATGGGATTTCCCAGGCAAGAATACTGGAGAGGGTTGCTATTTGCTTCTCCAGGGGATTTTCCCAGTCCAGGGACTGAACCCCCATCTCCTGCATTGGCATGCCGGTTCTTTACCACTGAGGCACCTTGAAAGACTCACTGTTACTAGTTAGGCCTCTACTAGTTAACTGGTAGAGGGCTTCTTAAAGCCTGGCTCCACATGCACGGGTACCTGGAATCCTTCCTTCTCTGGTCTCCTCTTCCAGGGCATCTCCAGCTCCTCTCCAAGGTCGCAGGGTCACTGGTCAAAACAGCTAAATTCTGGAGCATGTCATTTTGTTCCGTTTTGTTGCCTTTTGCAAGATGGGCAAATCCTAAATCCTATTCTGTCCTGGATCTTCTTATTCTTCACCACTAACTTATGGCCTGCATGATATCTTCTCTTGTTATTCATAGTAAGGAATGCCCTCAGAGCATGACATTATTGCACTGTTTGAAAGAAAATCTTCTAACCTATCAGGGGTGAAGATAGGAAAGAAAACAAGATGATGTAAAGAATCCCTGATATGATCTTTGAGGTTTTCTCCTTGGAGAGCTTTCACAATTCCTGCCCTAAATTTCTCATCAGTAAAGTGAGAAATTTCAACTAAAATGATTCTCCTCTTGCCCCAAGCATCTTTGGTTCAGAAGTTGATCATCACTGAGTTCCTGCCCCAACCAAATACACCTTCTGTGCCTCCCATCCTTCTGTCCCTCCTTCCATCACCGTTTTTACTGTGTTAAACCAGAGTAACTTTCTGAAAGCTGAACACTCACAATGAATAACCCACATTAGCATGTTAGGGGGAGACACACACTATGGAAATGTTGTGTGAACCACACTGCATGCTGCTGCTGCTGCTGCTGCTGCTGCTGCTGCTGCTGCTAAGTCGCTTCAGTTGTGTCTGACTCTGTGTGACCCCATAGATGGCAGCCCACCTGGCTCCTCCATCCCTGGGATTCTCCAAGCAAGAATACTGGGGTGGGTTGCCATTTCCTTCTCCAATGCATGCTTGCGTGCTAAGTAGCTTCAGTCGTGTCCCACTCTGTGCGACCCTGTGGACAGCAGCCCACTTGACTCCTCCTCTCCCTGGGATTCTCTAGGCAAGAACACTGGAGTGGATTGCCATTTCCTTCTCTAACACTGTATGCTGCTGCTGCTGCTGCTGCTGCTGCTGCTGCTAAGTCACTTCAGTCGTGTCTGACTGTGCGACCCCATAGACAGCAGCCCACCGTGTCAAATACTAGCTAGAACACTAATTCCAAAATGTTTTAGAGGCAGCGCCGTAAAGGGAAAAAGATGAAAAATCAGTACAGCAAAGATTTTCCACAAGTAACTCATGCATTCAAGGTGGCCTCAAACATCCTTCTGGAAAGTTCTGAGCTCCACGATGTCTACCTTTCGTTTTTAGTCTCAGTATCTGTCAGTCGGCTATCACAGTCTCTCTTCTTATTCTCTCCTTCCTGAATTTACCTTCACAGTGATTTTAACTGACATCAAGTAATCACACAAAATGTCACCTCTGCAAAAGTAATTTTTTCATTTATAAAGACCAGATCTAGGTACTTTGTCATAATTGAAAGTGTCCATCTCTTTTCTACTCACATGTAAAAGCTCACAGAAAGGCCAGAAGAGGGAAAACTGGGCATCTTCCCCAGCCAGTAAGGTCCACATAAGCAACACCCAGACCTAAGGCTAGGGACGCCTTGCTCAGCTCTGCTATTTGACAGAAAGGCAGCATCCACAGGTGACGTCCCACGTGAGCAGAGCCAGCCGAGGGCCACAGCCACTGCCCTGCTCAGGAGCCTCGTCCACGATGCTTCTGCTCCTGCCTCCCTCGTGTTTCCATTTCAGGCAGAGCAAACATGTGTAAATACTTTATTAAAATTAAAAAAAATAAAACGCACGAAGTGAAAGCTGTTCCCCTCTGATTGATTTTTCAAAAGCTCCTAGACTGCTTCTGCTACAGATGTTTGCAAAATGATTGGCTGCAAAGGGGGCTTAATTCATAAAAGCAATAAAATGTTGCTTATTGACTGAACAGATGAACTAGCTGGGGGTGGGGGTGGTAATTTGGAGTGTTCTTATTGGAAGTGCTTTGAAGAAATGTAATGATAGTGGAGAGACAGAGTCTTATTAGCTGTGGTAAATATATTTTCTTACAGAAGGCTTGGGAGGTTTTTGGAATAACTGGAAAATAACCCTCAGATTTTCCATTTTACTGGCTTCTCAACTAAATGAGTAACTCTCAGCTTCATAAAACCATATAATTCTTGATGTGCAACATTTAAAACCAATAGATACATTTTTAGGGTAATGGGGAAACATTTAGGGCTGAGAGTCAGGACAGCTGGGTTCAAGTTTTAGTTTTACTACAGACCCTATCACAGTTCTCTTCAATAAATAAGTGTTGAAGAAACAGAGATGAGGAAGCCTGTACTCTTGCCTCCAGGAGCAGAGAGTCTAGGGTAGTGAGTGGGTTTCTCAGAGGACCCTAAACATTCCAAGGAAGTACATCAGGGGCGACTGGGAAGCAGTGAAGTGAAGGATGATGTGGGGTGATCTGGGGTGCTCTGGGTCCCCTACCTCTGCTTCAGCAAACGATTTCTGCTTTTTCCAGTCATATCAGACTACAGGAGTAACATTTCACCTGCCTAAACTATTGGCTTCTTTAAAGTTTTTTCGAGAAACAGTAGTTTCATCATGAGTCATGCCTGTCTTTCCTTCCAGGCAAGTGTACCTAGATCGGTAAGAGCCAGTGGTAGGCATGCAAGACTGTTAAATCCGAGTCATGAAGAAGCAGATGTCGTGTTCTCTGCTGCCACCTCTTCCACCAGTTCGTGGATCTTCTTGGATGAATATTAATATTTTCGCTATTGTAGCTCTTTGTTTTTACAAAACCTAATCTGTATTTGTTTGTAGTGATGCTTTCTAAGGCCCACTTGACTTCACACTCCAGGATGTCTGGCTCTAGATGAGTGATCACACCATCGTGATGATCTGGGTCGTGAAGATCTTTTTGGTACAGTTCTTCTGTGTATTCTTGCCACTTCTTCTTAATATCTTCTGCTTCTGTTAGGTCCATACCATTTCTGTCCTTTATCGAGCCCATCTTTGCATGACATGTTCCTTTGGTATCTCTAATTTTCTTGAAGAGATCTCTAGTCTTTCCCATTCTATTGTTTTCCTCTATTTCTTTGCATTGATCGCTGAAAAAGGCTTTCTTATCTCTTCTTGCTATTCTTTGGAACTCTGCATTCAGATGCTTATATCTTTCCTTTTCTCCTTTGTGTTTCGCTTCTCTTCTTTTCATAGCTATTTGTAAGGCCTCCCCAGACAGCCATTTTGCTTTTTTGCATTAAATCACTGCAGATGGTGAGTTCAGCCATGAAATTAAAGGACGCTTACTCCTTGGAAGAAAAAAGTTATGACCAACCTATATAGCATATTCAAAAGCAGAGACATTACTTTGCCGACTAAGGTCTGTCTGGTCAAGGCTATGGTTTTTCCTGTGGTCATGTATAGATGTGAGAGTTGGATTGTGAAGAAGGCTGAGCGCCGAAGAATTGATGCTTTTGAACTGTGGTGTTGGAGGAGACTCTTGAGAGTCCCTTGGACTGCAAGGAGATCCAACCAGTCCATTCTGAAGGAGATCAGCCCTGGGATTTCTTTGGAAGGAATGATGCTAAAGCTGAAACTCCAGTACTCTAGCCACCTCATGGGAAGAGTTGACTCATTGGAAAAGACTCTGATGCTGGGAGGGGTTGGGGGCAGAAAGAGAAGGGGACGACAGAGGATGAGATGGCTGGACGGCATCACTGACTTGATGGATGTGAGTCTGAGTGAACTCCAGGAGTTGGTGATGGACAGGGAGGCGTGGCATGCTGTGATTCATGAGATGGCAAAGAGTCAGACATGACTGAGCGACTGAACTGAACTGAATCTGTATTTAGAGATACATGAATAAGGTTAAACACATGCTACGAACAGTACTCAGCAGAGAAATGAAATGCATGTTAGCCAAAGGATGGCCAGACACAGTGATGCCCACCCCACCCCTTCCCTCATCCCTGGGAGGTCAGTTCGGAGGGAATCAGTGCCAGGCTGTGTTTGGAGACCCATGGCCTGTGACGTCTGTATCCTGACCCCACAACACTCTTCCTCCATGGATTACGGGGACTGTGTCCTGAAAATCAATATTTAATTTGTTTACAGCATCAGATGAGACACTCGGTAGCATTTATAAATGCCAGCATCTTTAAAGAACACATTGTTTGCTGGAACCTCTGTAACAGCAGTCCCCAACCTTTTGGGCACCAAGGACCAATTTCATGGAAGATAATCTTTCATGGACCGGGGTGGAGGGGTTGGTTTGGGGATGACTCAAGCACATTACATTCATTGTGCACTTCATTTCTATCATTATTACATCAGGGCCACTCCACAGCATCAGGCATTAGATTCTGGAGACCGAGGACCCTTCCTCTACAGCCTCCATGAGACCTGCTGCCTTCCTTCTCTGCTCTCCATCTGCTGTCACCCCTTGTGGACCTTGACACCCAAGAGGTAGGTCAGGATTCCATCCTAAAACATCAGTGTTGTCTCTCCTTAGATTTAGTGGTTATACAATAGCTTTGGGCATCAAATGGAGGTAATGAGAACAGTTTTAAAAAAATTATTACTTAAATATCAGTGACAAGAATGCATACATAGCCATCAATGGATAATTACCTATATTTCATTGCACATTTGTATTCGCTCTGAGTTCCTAGTGTCTGACACGTGTTAGGGATTTGAATCATATCTGTAATGCGTACTTTTTGCATATGCCTGTGCTCAGTCACTCAGTCATGTCTGATTCTTTGCATCCCATAGACTGTAGCCCGCCAGGCTCCTCTGTCCATAGGATTTCCCAGGCAAGAGTGCTGGAGTGGGGTGGGTTGCCATTACCTTCTCCAGGGGACCTTCCTGACCCCGGGATCAAACTTGCGTCTCTTGCATTTCCTGCATTGGCAGGCAGATTCTTTACCACCGAGTCCCTTGGAAGCCCTGTGTATACCTCACTGAGCTTATTGCCCCCCAAGTTTGTACAGTCTGAGTTCCCTCAGGGCTCAGCTTCGGGAGTGGTTGCAGCTGATGGCTGCGGCATGGCGGGTATTCTTTGTTTCCTTCCTGCGTTCCTCCAGGGCTCACCGGCTGGAGGAGACTGCAATTGCTGATGACTGTGACTGGCATGACTTAGGGACGGAGCCCAAGCACAATCTGTCCTAATGTAAGCTTTTAAATGTTACCTACAGTCATTACTAGCTTCCAAGGTGGCACTAGTGGTAAAGAACCTGCCTCCCAATGCAGAGATGTAAGAGACATAGATTTGATCCCTGGGTGGGCAAGATCCCCTAGAGAAGGGCATGGCCGTGCGCTCCAGTATTCTTGCCTAGAGGATTCCAGGGACAGAGGGACCTGGCAAGCTACAGTCCATAGGCTTGCAAAGAGTTGGACATCACTGAAGCGACTTAGCGTGCATGCACACACAGTCATTCCAATAATGCTTCCTAATAAAGCGAAACATTCTACACCTTATGAAGTGTTTTTACATATACTTCGGTGGAAAGTAACATTAAGCTTAAACTGGAAGCACATGCATGGATTAGGTGTGCCCAAGGCTTGGGGCTCTGGGCACAGTGTGAAGAGGCACCAGTCCTTCTCTGCCTCCTTCAGAAAATCTCACACAGAGGAGATGCTTTACCTTCAGCTCTGCTCTCTGCACAGCCAAGAGCAGATGCCAGCTCATTCACAGAACATTGCTTGAGCAATAAAGACGAGAAAATGTGTAAATGAGTTTTCCTTCAGAAGAGAAAAGGAAAAAATTAGTGAAACAAGATTGAATACTAAAGCGGATGGTAGAAAAATGGAAGCAGTCTAGAATGAGAACTAAGAAAAATAATAAGTTTTTTTGTTGAAATGACTGTATTGAGATTTTGGGGGCACTCACCCTGCAGCAACTTTCATTAAATATAAAAAGACGTTGGGAATTCCCTAGCAGTCCAGTGGTTAAGACTTTACCTGCAAAGCAGGAGGTGAGGGTTCGATCCCTGGTCAGGGAGCTAAGATTCCACATGCCTCAGGGTCAAAACACCAAACATAAAACAGAAGCAATATTGTAACAATGAATTCAATAAAGAGTTTAAAAACTTGTCCACATATAAAAAATTTTTTTTAATTAAAAAAAATAAAACAGACCCCGATGCATATGGCACAGACTTATACTGTGAGTTACAGAGTGACAGCCCTCCTGGAGGAAAATGGAACCTGAATACTTGATTTTTCCTAAAAATTTTGCAGAGAACTCTTTATTAGACATGGGGGCAGATTACTGAACATAATAATGTCTCAGGGCAGCTACTTCATCAGATGTAGGCCCACGGTGGCACTTGTGGTAAAGAATCCACCTACCAATGCAAGCAGACCTAAGAGATGTGGGCTCGGTCCCTGAGTCAGGCTGATCCCCTGGAGGAGGGCATGGCCGCCCACTCCAGTATTCTTTCTGGAGAATCCCATGGACAGAGGGGCCTGGAGGGCTGAGTCACACAGAGTCAGCCACAACGAAATCAACTTAGGGAGGATGTGTGTTTGCATTTTCATACTTTACAAGGCAAAGTTCTTTCTATGGTGTTGCATATTATTAGATCCAAGTTATCTGAGATCTTGAGTCAAGAATAAGCTATTGATCTGAACGGATAATGGAAATGGAATTGGCCTGAGTAGGGATCGTTTCTTTCAAGTTCTATCTCTACTGCCAACCAATTGTGCAATGTGGACAGAGCAGTGGACACCACAGCGGCTCAGTTTCCTCATATGTGAAATGAAGGGGTTGGCCTGCACCATCTCTAGTTTGCTTCCTAGTGTCTCTCCTGATGGATAATTCAGCAACATGAGTGATGCTGGTGCATTCCTGACTCAGTCCTCCACACTGTCCATGACCTTCTTAGAACTCTGTTTGAAAGGACTGGTATTTCCTTGCAAAGTGAAAAACAGGGATTGTTAGGATTCTTGCCTAAGAGAGCCTTTAACTTGCCTTAAGATTCCTTGAAGTTGAACAAAGATAGAAGTGGAGTCACGTCTCTGAAATCGGGCATTAGTCACAGCCCAGAGAGTAAATGACAGCTCCGTCAATTCTTGTCACCAATTTTAAGTGAGTGAAATGAGGAGAGGTGGGTGTGTTCAAGTCTCTTTTGAACGCATTTCATATTGTGGGGAACTTTCCCTCAGGTCAAGCACCCTTCTGTTAAATTTCACATGGCTATGCTTTTTAAACTATGAATATTCATTTGATTAATATTTCTACGCCTGTGAGTTTAAAAAAGAATCTACTCAAGCACAATAGCCCAAGAACACTACGAGATGGACTTATTATTGGACTTGAATGGTATACCAACAGGGCTCCCCTATTATCTGCTTTCATGTAAGAGGGAGAAAAGAAAGAAAGAAATCCGAAAATCAGGGGTCAGCTTTTCAACATGCAGTTACTGGCATTTCAAACACTGCAGCTAGCAGGAGAACAAAGCAGAAAGAATAATACACCTTCTTTGAATGAAGGTACATGGAAGGTGAATTCAAGAATATCCTTGACTCTGAAAGAATAAATTATTTTTAAAAGAATACAAAGAGGCAACTTTTCTCAGTGCTAACCATTGGGGACATGAATTTATATAATCTTTTAGAGTGCTGTTAGAAAAATAAATATCATATGGGGGATGATAGAGGGGTATATAGACAATAGGAGGAGAAATATGGGAAAACGGAATATATATCAGAAGACTTCAGAAAGTGCATGTTCTTGGTTGTAGCAGTAATTCCCCTTTATCTGGAAATACATTTTAAAACTAATATTTGTATATACGTGTGTGTGAATATTACATATATTAGTTGTAAGTAGGTATGTATATTTAATGGGGAAGGTGATGGCACCCCACTCCAGTACTCTTGCCTGGAAAACCCCATGGATGGAGAAGTCTGCTGGGCTGCAGTCCATGGGGTCATGAAGAGTCGTACACGACTGAGCAACTTCCCTTTCACTTTTCACTTTCATGCATTGGAGAAGGAAATGGCAACCCACTCCAGTATTCTTGCCTGGAGAATCCCAGGGACAGGGAAACCTGGTGGACTGCCATCTATGGGGTCGCACAGAGTCGGACACGACTGATGTGAGCTAGCAGCAGCAACAGCAGCATGTATATTTAAATGTTTACATATAAGAGTGTGTATGTACATACACATATGTACATGCAATGTATATGCAATTGTATATGCATGTAGAATAGAAATCCTTCTTTCAAGTGTCATTGTATTTCATGCACATACACATATAGTAAATAATGTTGTGTGTCTATATTTTTTATCAAGATAAAAAAACTTAAGCTGTAATTGACAAATTGCTGTACATTTAAGGTGGAGAAGTTGGAGGTTTCAAATGTCCAGGGTCCAGTCTTGGAGGAAAGACTTCCATTTATGAGTTTTATCCCCAAGATTCCACCGAGGTTATCAATGTGCCTAGGATCTGAGAAGACTCTGCTCGTGGAAAGGGAGAGAGGAAAGATAACTGTTTTGCAATACAGCCAGAACATCCTTTTCTCCTAAAGGAATTGTCTCAAAAGAAGTAATTTTCCCAGAGCCTAATAGCCTGGGAAACCACAGTACATGTGCCTCTAGCCTTGTTGTCTGCCTTAAGGTGGGAAAAGCTGAGAAGATCTTGTGAAGGTCATGATCCAGGGACACAGGCTCACTAATAGGCTGAGAAAAGCCCCAGGAAGGTTGTTAAGAGAAAACAGGGCAGAAGACACAGTTGAAATCCTTTAAATTATGTTTCCCAAACCAAAATTATGGCAAATGAAATTTTGTTGTTATTCAGTCACTAAGTGGTTTCCAACTCTTTGTGACCCCATGGACTGCAGCACTCCAGGCTCTCTGTCCACCACTGTCTCCTGGAGTTTGCTCAGACTCTTGTTCATTGAGTCAGTGATGCCATCCAACCATCTCATCTTCTGCCACCTTCATCTCCTCCTGCCTTCGGTCTTTCCCAGCATCGGGGGCATTCCAATGAGTCAGCCCTTGTATCAGGTGGCCGAATACTGGAGTTTCAGCTTTAGTATCATTCCATCAAAAGAACACCCAGGACTGATCTCCTTTAAAATGGACTGGTTGGATCTCCTTGCAGTCTAAGGGACTCTCAGGAGTCTTTATCCTCCTGCCTTCGGTCTTTCCCAGCATCGGGGGCATTCCAATGAGTCAGCCCTTGTATCAGGTGGCCGAAGTACTGGAGTTTCAGCTTTAGTATCAGTCCTTCCAATGAATATTCAGGCTTGATTTCCTTTAGGACTGACTGGTTTGATCTCCTTGCTGCCTAAGTGACTCAAGAATCTTCTCCATCACCACAGTTCAAAAGCATAAATTCTTCAGTTCATCCTTTTTTATGGTCCAACCCTCACATCCATACATGACTACTTAAAAAACCATAGGCTTATCATAATGAAACTGTTGAAAGGAAAAGGTCAAAGAAAAATTTTGAAAACAGAAAAAATCACAGTCAAAAGAAATAATTATAGTGACATCTGATCTCACAGCAGAAATGACAAAACCCAGAAGACAATACCTCATCTTTAAAGTGGTGAAAGAAAGGAAGAGCTAACCTAGAATCTTGTAGAATTTAATACCCAGCAAAAATGCCCTTTAAATAAGAAAATTAAAGACATATATTTCTAGCCAAACAAAAACTCAGAATTTTTTGCCAGTTGGCATCATTAAAGGAATCACTAATTTCTGAGAAGAAGGAGAAAATATCCCAGATGGAAACATGGAAATGCCAGAAGGAATGAGGAGTAAAAAATAGTAAATATGTAATTAAATACAAGTATATATGAGCTATGCAAAGCATGAATATTAAAGCTTCATGGAGACTAAAATACATACAGAATTAAAATACATAGAAAAAGGACCCGAAACATCCAGTGGGTATAAATGGAAATAAAGGTCCCAGTACTAAGTAGAAAGTGATAAAATTACTAAAATATACTAGGCAGCAATAAGTCAAAATAAACAATGTAAAGATCAATCTAAAATATAATAATGTAATTATAGCATAACAATATAATATAAACTTACCACACATCAATAGAAATGAAAATGTAATAATGAATCTATTTACATAAAGTCAAGGAAAGAGGTAAGTCTTATACTATGTAACTGTAATAACACACAACTTAAGAGAGATGAAGAATATGACAATTTCTGTTAATTCAAAAGAGCACAAGAAACGAGAAAAAAGTGTAAGCAGAGAGCAATAATAATCAATGCAGGAGGCTAACAAATGCTTTTGCTTCATGAAAACATAAAGACTGAGAATTACATATCAAGAAACGAAAGGATGCCAGTTACCAGGCAGAAACAGAGCCACATTACTATAGGTACCACAGAAATTACAATTATAGAAAGTAGTAAGATGACTTTATGTCAGCAATTCAAGAATGAAAATAAAAGAAATTCTTGCAGGAAAAAGTCCTTTCCAAATGACATAAGCAGAAATAAAAATATGAATTCTATTTATTAATTTAATTTTATAATTGCATCAAAAATCTTAAATATAAAAATAACAAATGGCATGCAAAACCTCTTTCTAAGAAATAAAAAGCACTATTGAGGTAATTCAAAGGAAATTTAAATGTAGAGCTATATCACATTCATAAACTAGAAAGCTCAATATTTCAGGGCATGTATTTCCCCCAAGCTGACCTATGGATTCAAAACCCCAACAGAATTCAGCTTGAAGTGAATTCTAAAATGTATATGAAAAAAATATATATATATATGTAGAAATACAAAGAAATTAAAAGAGGCAAGAAAGAACAAAGTTGGAGGATGTGCACTAACTGATGCTAAGACTTACTTTGAAATACAGTTATTGGTTTGTGGATACAGATTATTGGAACAGAATAGAGACCAGAAATAGACCCACATATGTACATTCAATCATTTTTTTACTAAGGATCTGAGGCCTCTCAGTAGAGAAAATCTTTTGAAAGAAAATAACACTTCAATAATTTACTAAACACCTGGGAAGTAAAAAACTAATTAAAGACCCCTCACTCACATTTTGCACAAAATTTAATTTGAGATGGATCATAACCCTAAACCTAAGAGCTAAATTCATTAAAGTTGTTAAGAAGTCATAGGAGAATAACTTTCCAGGTAGATTTTAAAAAGACACACATAAATTATAATCATAAAAGAATAAAGGCAAATTGGAACTGATGATAATTTAGATCCCCTACTCTTCAGAAGCTGCAACTAAGAAAATGGAAAAAAGAAAAGAAAAAGAAAAAAAAAAAAAAACCATGGGCTAGGAGAATCTGACAGTGGAGTGAAGGGACCATTCTGTGTGGTACTGGGGTGAGGCATACATGAGTCTATGCACTTGTCAAAACCCATATTGCTGTACATGCCAAACAGAGAGCTTTAATGCATGCAAGATAAAAAGTACAAATTAAACCAGGAGGCCTAGGAATCTAAAGATAGGGCGCCAAATGAGTCAAAGTATCAGGCATATGTGACATAACTTCACTGAAGGGGACAGGGCAGAAGACCTACGATAGCCTCGAAACCATAGTTTAAACTGGTGGCTGTGAAACTAGAGATAAAGGAACTGTACTCCAGCTGTCAATCTGCTTCTCATGGCAAAGTAGGTTACCGACTGTGAAACTTCTTCACATGTACACTGGTGTTGGACAAATAAGAAACAGATGGTAGATGACTACAATGAAGCTTCTCGTTGTTGGAAAGGAAAATTCCAGGTAAGCAAGAAGGGAAGGCTGGGATGAACCTCGTAGTAAGTGTATGAGTCAGAGACTTCAGTATGAGCCCATCTTTGCTTGGGTGCGTGCATATACTTATACTAACATATTTATACAGAGGCAAGATTTCATCCCACATACATCAGTTTGTACACATACATGTGTTATCTAACTTGTCCACTGAGACGGCCTTGACACCTGAATGCTAACATCCAGATCTTTATTTTTAAATATTATTCTCCTAGGACTTCCCTAGATTTCCCTGTAGCTCAAATGGTAAAGAATCTACCTGCGATTCAGAAGACCAGTGTTCAGTCCCTGGGTCGAGAAGTTCCTCTGGAGAAGGGAATGGCAATCCACTCTAGTATTCTTGCCTGGAGAATCCCATGGACAGAGAAGCCTGGAGGGCTACAGTCTGTGGGGCCACAGAGTCGGACACGACTAAGGGCTTCCCTGGTGGTACCATGGATAAGAATACACCCACCAGTGCTGCAGGGCAGCTAAACCTGTGTGACATAGCTACCGGACCTGCATGCTCTAAACCCCGTGCTGCTCAACGAGAGAGGCCACTGCAATGAGAAGCCCATGCGAGAGTCGCCCTGCTCACTGCAACCTGCGAAAGTCTGCACAAAGCCATCAAGACCCAGCACAACCGAAAACAACATATATTATTATCCTAGAACCCCGAATATTCCTCGGAAGGACTGATGCTGAAACTAAAACTCCAATACTTTGGCCACCTGATGCAGAGAACTGACTCACTGGGAAAGACCCTGGTGCTGGGAAAGATTGAAGGCTGAAGGAGAAGGGGTGGCAGAGGATGAGATGGTTGGATGGCATCACCAACTCAATGGACATGAATCTGAGCAAACTCTGGGAGACAGTGGAGGATAGGGAAGCCCGGCAAGGTGCAGTCCATGGGTTGCAAAGAGTCAGACATGACTTAGTGCCTGAACAACAACAACAACAGTCTTCTAGAAAATACACCAGGGCTCCTTGGAGAAATGTCTGGTTCTAGAACAATGACAGGGAATATATAAGATGAACCTGGAGCATCTTATCATTCCAGAAAGTAAAGAAATGTTAAAAAAAAATGAAGTGATGGAGACATAGCAAAGATACACATGAACGGGGTAGGAGATTAAGATGTTCAGAGTACGAGGTATAAAATAAGTAAGTTACATGGATATATTATACAAATCAAGGAATGTAGTCAATATAGTATAGTAGTTATAGATGGAGGATAGCCTTTAAAAAAAGGGGTGGGGGGGGACACAGGAGCCAACCTGAAAGTTACCAATGGCCAGAACTACTTGAGCAATAATATAAATAAGGTAACACTGGATTATCATCCACAGGGTAAAATAAATCCATAGTCATATAAATAAGTGGTTGAATGTACAAGTAAATGAAGGCAAGGAGGCAAAATCTCCCTTACACAAAACCTCAAACATATATAGACACTTTCCCCCTCAGATGGTCCAGGAATCCACCTCCCACCCCCCTGAGACTGCTCTGAGTTTTGCGACTCACTCCACAGTGTGGAGAATGGAGAGGAAAAATAACAGCTTTCCCTGGAAGAACCGGCCATCACTCCTTCACCAGAGGATCCAGGTATGGCACTGATGTTATGAGGAGGTCAGGTACGTAAATGGTGTGACAAGAAGCGCTTGTTGCCAGTGTCCTATTCTTAAAAAAAAAAAAAGTCTATTAAGGAAAAAGTATGCCCACATTCTGCAAAAGACCTGCTGAGGATGCCTTAAAACCATGGAGGTCATCAAAACCAGGACAATCTGAGAGACTCACAGACCAGACGAGCAGAACATAGAAATGTAAGAGGATGACATTAGGAGAGTGAAACTGGATGCAGAACATGCGGGCACTCTCTGTCCTACTTCTGTGAACCTGCAAATCAGAAATTACTCAAGTAGAAAGTTTACTCTAAGGATTGGTATGGTGCCATGTTTAGCATAGGAATTCAACACTTGAATGAAAGAAGTATATCAGTAAATGGCTTGGCAAGTCTGGAACACAGTAAATAATCAGTAATATGATAGTTCAGGGTAAAAATTAAAAAGACACAATAATTTACTCTTGATTAGGAATCACACCAAGTAAATGCTTTAAAGAGAAAACCAAATACTGATTTTAATGAAGTTGGTTTATGTTTTCAATGTATGGGTCATATGCTGGTTTCCTTCTACAATATTCTCTTGGCCCATAAGACCAGCTCTAATGTCTCTAAGCAAGAATTCAGTTCACTTCAGTCAGTCAGTCTTGTCTGACTCTTTGTGATCCCATGGATTGCACCACACCAGGCTTCCTGGTCCATCATCAAGTCCCAGAGCTTGCTCAAACTCATGTCCATCGAGTCAATGATTCCATCTAACCATCTCATTATCTGTCATCCCCTTCTTCTCCTGCCTTCAATCTTTCTCAGCATCAACGTATTTTCCAATGAGCCAATTCTTCACATGAGGTGGCCAAAGTTTTGGAGCTTCCCCATCAGTAAATGAATATTCACTGATGAATGAATACTTCCATGAATATTCAGAACTGATTTCCTTTAGGACTGACTGTTTTGATCTCCTTGGAGTCCAAGGGACTCTCAAGAATCTTGTCCAGCACCACAGTTCAAGAGCATCAGTTCTTTGATGCTCAGTTTTCTTTATAGTCCAACTCTCACATCCATACCTGACTACTGGAAAAACCATAGCTTTGACTAGATGGGTCTTTGTTGGCAAAGTAATGTCTCTGCTTTTTAATATACTGTCTAGGTTGGTCATAACTTTTCTTCCAAGGAGCAAGCATTGTTTAATATCATGGCTTCAGTCTCCCATCTGCAGTGATTTTGGGGCCCAAGAAGATAAATTCTGTCACTGTTTCCATTGTTTCCCCATCTATCTGCCATAAAATGATGGGACTGAATGCCATGATCTTATTTTTTTGAATGTTGAGTTTTAAGCCAACTTTTTCAATTTCCTCTTTCCCCTTCATCTTTAAGGGGCTTCCTTGGTGGCTCAGACAGTAAAGTATCTGCCTGCAATGCGGGAGACCTGGGTTCCATCACTGGGTCAGGAAGATCCCCTGGTAAAGGAAATGGCAACCCACTCCAGTACTCTTGCTTGGAAAATTCAACAGATGGAGGAGCCTGGTAGGCTACTGGGGTCGCAAAGAGTCAGTCATGACTAAGCGACTTCACATACACATACATAACAGTATTCTCCTTAGTTCTTCTTTGCTTTCTGCCAAGTAAGAATTACCCAGCAATAAAATAATATATTTATCTTTAGATTTTCAGGTGCAAAGAAGAAACTGATATCTTCACTGTGTTCTTCTTTTCCTTTTGTGCCAAACTTAGTTTTTAACTAATGCTTATTTCCTGGTTATACCCGTTGCCATGGGCAATTCCAAAAAACATTAATCTTTCTTTAGTATTACATTTCACATGGGGACAAATACAAGCTGAACTTTAGAATTATTCATTTATTAAAGTTGTAGTTCTTACACATTAAGTCAAAGGAACACAAATTTCAACTTAAATCCCAATGTTACATCCTGTCTGAAACCCAAGTTCATAAAAAGAAGAGGAGCACAGAATTTTTAAGTGCATTTTTTTTTTCTTTTTTCAACTCCATGCCTCAGATTGAAGCCTCTGTAAACATAGTGTCAGAGTGAAAGATATCTTGTTTCTTAACTGCGATACGATTTCACAAAATGTGGAAATGAGAGACAGAAAAGAGTTATTAAATCATCGTGTCCGCTCCCTGCCGGCCAGGACTGCTCCCTGCAGTACGTTTTCTGTTGCTATGTCGATTTTGAAATGACTCAAGCAAAGAGGTTTCCATCACTTCCCTTGGGAGACTTTTCAATGGCTTAATAGCCCTCACTGTTAAGATTACTTTAATTTTCCTTCGCTCAATTTTCCTCTGCTTAATTTTATTCTGTCTTTCCCAGTCGTACTTCTCTGAATGTTCTCTTCCCGTCCCCAGTGTTAGAGGAGCTCCCATCTGCTAGTCATCTATGGCATGAATTTAGTCCTTTTAATTTTGACTCAGAAGCCCAATGCTTCTTCTCCTTTAACTGTTCCCACTGACTTTCTTTGGAGACATCCGATTGGTTGTCAGCTCACACCAGATCTGTTTCAGCAGAATATAACCAAATTATAAGTACTCTGTTTATTCCAGAACTCTATAACATGAGTTTGATATATTCTTGGATCAACAGCAAGCTCTTCCGTAATCTTTTTTTTTTTTAACACTTTAGTGCCACAGTGCATTAAACAGTGTGCAAAGGAGAACAGCCCATTACTTCTCATGGATTTAAACCCCAAATCCAAATATGGCCTGAGGAGAGGTGAACCAATGTTTTAATGATTCATATGGTTCCATATATTTCTAGGAGATTTGTAAAATTATAATAAAATTAGCTATGATTTATTTCAAAGAAAGCATATGCTAACAACTGTTACAAAGATACATTTCAATAATTTTAAAAATTCATCTTTTGATATTAGAAAACTTAAAAGGAAAAATGTACTAAATTGTGATACTGCTTACATTTGTAACATGGGAATTAGGGTCCTGTCCTCTGCCTTGTGGAAAGAAACACAGGATCAGAGGAAGAAACTAAGGGGCACTTACTGTTGGTATTCAGTCACTCAGTTGTGTCTGACTCTTTGCGATCCCATGGACTATAGCCCCCAGGCTCCTCTGCCCATGTAATTTGCCAGGTAAGAATACTGGAGTGGGTTACCATTTCTTTCTCCAGGGGATCTTCACAACCCAGGGATCAAATCATGTTTCCTGTAGTAGCAGATGGGTTCTTTACTGCTAAGCCACAAGGGAATCCCAAGGAACATTTAGCCTAAAGCAGTTGAAGCTTCAGGGCCCCTCAATTTTCTTTCCTCTGCCATGTTCTGAATGTTTGGTTCCTTCTAAAATCCGTGTGTTGAAAGCTGGTCTCCAAGGAGTTGCAATTAGGAGGTAGGGTCTTTGAGAGGTGATTATGTCACGAGTGTGGGGCCTTTGTGAATGGGCTCAGAGTCTTGTAAAAACCACTTGAGAAAGCCTCCTTTCACCCCTTCCTCCCTGTGAGAACACAGAGAAGACAGCCACCTATGAACCAGAAATCAGGTTCTCAGCAGACACCAAATCTGCTGGCATCTTAATTTTGAACTTCCTAACCTCCAGAACTGAAAGAAATAAGTGTCTTGTTTGTTACCTGCCCAGTCTCTAGTAAATTGTTGTAGCAGCCCAAGCTAAGACACACTTCTTCCCTCCATTAACATGCAATATTCTCAGTTGTGTGAGGTAGTGGACAATTTGCAATGGGGAAGCATTTCCATGTCAGCATAGCAGGCCCACTGCCCGAAGGCAGGTCACAAAGATTGGAACTTAAATCTCTAAGGTTCCAGCACTTTGTTATGATGCATATTTTCATTCTAAATATGCACTTCTAACTGCTTTCCTAATGTATTTATATGAGCAGTTCTGTAATTTTTTCTCAACAAAGACCACTCAAATTGTCTAGGTTTTAGCTCACATCATTGTGAACCCACTTTGGCTGAATCAGAGATGCTGTAGGTTCCAGGCACTGACGAAAGTGAACACAGGTGGTCTGTTTTATTCCTCTCTCTCTGCCAAGTGACCGGACACAATCCAAAGGTACCCTTGGGGGATCCAGTGATAAGTCAGTTCATCCAAGTTTGGCGGGACAGTCATTTTATTTACTAAGTCATTATGAGCCCTGATAACTTCTGCAACTTTAAGCTTAAAAAAAAATCAAAATCTTGGGGCTTCTCTGGTGGTCCAGTGGTTAGAGTTCACCTTGCAATGCAGGGGACACGGGTTCAATCCATGATCCACGAAGATCCCACATGTGGGTAAGCAACTTGCCCACACGCTACAACTACTGAGCCTGTGCTCTAGAGCCCAGGAACCACGGCGGCTGAGCCCATGTTTCTAGAGCCCGTGCTCGGCAATGAGAGAAGCCACTGCAATGAGAAGCTTGCACATCAGAACTACAGGGGAGCTCTGCTTGCCACAGCTAGAGAAAGACTGTGCAGCAGCAAAGACCCAGCACAGCCAAAAATTAAAAATAAATAAGTAAAACACTTAAAAAAATCTCTAGTTGCTGTATCAGTACTTCCTTATTTTGACTACAAACACAGCTTTTTCCCTTTAATACATTACCCTCCATTTCACTAAAGGACTTAGGGTCTGAGGAACACATTCTGGACAACATTCCACTACTGCATTCCCTACAGATCTAACATGGATGCTCTTTACACAGCAGGACTTAAAGGACACATTGAACTAAATGTGATTACTGAGTCCTGTAAAGAGACAGGAAAGGTAGACAGACATCTCTATGAACCTTAATGAGTAATAATCTCTCTATTCCAAGATTGCTGAACTGAGCACAAATCTTCTATAAGAAAAGAGAAGGGAGCCATCTCTACCTGGTCCTGAACCCCCAGTCGTTGAAGGTAATTTCTACCTGGAGTGTATTGGGCCAATCATTGCAGACCCCCACTGGGCTAATAAATCATGCAGAATTATTGTCTGCCTCAAACCTTACCAGAGGCTTCTTGCAAAGCCATCTGGGCTGATGTTACTTATCCAGCTGTATTTCTTAAATCTTTAATTAGCAACAGGTTCTTCGCGTGAGTACAGAATGCAGCCCCTGGGCTAGTTCACAGGTCAGGGAGCCTCACACGCTCCTGGGGAGGCTTGTTTCCAAATCCATTCTCTGCGCACTCTTCTTCCACAGCTCGGAATCAGACAAGGAAACAAATTACTCTGATGCCTCCAAAGTGAAAGTGAAGGCCATTTGATTGGAAAATCCTAATCTCCATACAGTTCCTCCCACAAAAGCAGGTGTGTGGGCAGATGGACATATTCTTGCTGCATTTATATCTATCTCTTTCATCACTATTTTTTTTGTGGGGGGTGGGGGTGGGGTAGGAGTTGACTGAAATCTCCAACCATCTCTGTCCTAAATTCCTGGTGTAAAACCGTCCTCTGCTTTTCTCACCTGGTAGTCCAGGGATTAAGAAACTTCCTGCCAGTGCAGAGAACATGGGTTCAATCACACGCTGCAGAGCAGCTAAGCCCATGCTCTGCAACAAGAGAAGCCACCACCACAAGAATACAGTGCAAGACACTAGAGAGTAGCCCCTGCTCACCGCAGCTAGAGAAAGCCCCCACACAGCAAGCAAGACCCAGCACAGCCAAACACAAGCACATAAACAAAGTAAGATGGAATAGCTCGCAATAGTTGTAGGAAAAAAAAAAGCCAGTAATGATCCCATAGACTATCATAACCACTGCTCAAACTGGCGACTCTTCATTTCAATATGCAAGTATGAAAGAAGCATGTGGTACCCAGCGGGTTAACTGCTGATCAAAACTGTATGTGTCCCAGGGGAAGTGGGGAAGCGGAGTACAGCTCTGTCTTAACTCATATTTCAGTACATCATAATTCTCAGCTGAGGAAAGATGGAAAAATACTGCTTCCATCTCATCTGGGCCATAGACTAGGCCACACAGACGTCAACTTTCGGAAAACCATTATCCTTCTTGATCTGTATGGGTAAAACTTGTCTACAGAAGCCTCCAGAGACACCAGAGGAGGAGCCCTGTGACCTTGCTGTCTGGATATTTCTCAGCTATGTGCACATGCTGAGTCGCTTCAGTCATGTCTGACTATTTGCGATCCCCTGGACTGTAGCCCACCAGGCTCCTCTGTCCATAGGACTCTCCAGGCAAGAATACTGGAGTGGGTTGCCATGCCCTCCTCCAGGGGATCTTCCCAACCCAGGGACCAAATACATACCTCCTGCATTGCAGGCCAATTCTTTACCCACTGAGCCACATGGGAAGCCTATTTTTCAACTATAGATTTTGTTAAATAGCCAGAAAACTACAAACCCCAATCCAGTGATACAGGCCAAACTTATCAACTTTGGGTCATTTGTTTTTAAAATCCATAGCATGTTTGGACCTGAAAATACCACCCTGTGATGTTATTGTAAAGCTTATCCAAACAAATGAAAAGCTAAAGCAACACACAAGGTATGTGAGATTCCCCCAAAAGTCAGTATCCTCAATGCCATCATATTATTGGCAGATATATCCTTCCCCAAGTGATTCCAGCCTCCATTCTAATAGGAAAACAGTGTCTCTCTACCATCCAGGTGTGGTCCTACATCTTTTTTTCGGCCAATAAAGGGTGCGAAATGACAGATATCAATGGTAAAAGCTGTAAGAGTTGAGCGCACTTTTATTGCTACTATGGCTTTTAAGAATATTACAGTTAGAGGTAGATATGCATAATACATCATGAGAAATGCTGGACTGGAAAAAACACAAGCTGGAATCAAGATTGATGGGAGAAATATCAATAACCTCACATATACAGATGACACCACCTTTATGTCAGAAAATGAAGAGGAACTAAAAAGCCTCTTGATGAAAGTGAAAGAGGAGAGCGAAAAAGTTGGCTTAAAGCTCAACATTCAGAAAATGAAGATCATGGCATCTGGTCCTATCACTTTATGGGAAATAGATGGGGAAACAATGGAAACAGTGTCAGACTTTATTTTGGGAGGCTCTAAAAACACTGCAGATGGTGATTGCAGCCATGAAATTAAAAGATGCTTACTCCTTGCAAGAAAAGTTATGACCAATCTAGATAGCATATTCAAAAGCAGAGACATTACTAAGGTCTGTCTGGTCAAGGCTATGGTTTTTCCTTTGGTCATGTATGGATGTGAGAGTTGGACTGTGAAGAAGGCGGAGCACCGAAGAATTGATGCTTTTGAACTGTGGTGTTGGAGAAGACTCTTGAGAGTCCCTTGGACTGCAAAGACATCCAACCAGTCCATTCTGAAGGAGATCAACCCTGGGATTTCTTTGGAGGGAATGATGCTAAAGCTGAAACTCCAGTACTTTGGCCACCTCATGAGAAGTGTTGACTCATTGAAAAAGACTCTGATGCTGGGAGGGATTGGGGGCAGGAGGAGAAGGGGACGACAGAGGATGAGATGGCTGGATGGCATCACTGACTAGATGGACATGAGTCTGCGTGAACTCCAGGAGTTGGTGATGGACAGGGAGGCCTGGCGTGCTGGGATTCAGGGGGTTGCAAAGAGTTGGACATGACTGAGCGACTGAACTGAACTGAACTGAACTGATAACACCTGTAGATAGAGCAGAGATGCCAGCTGACCTCAGATGAATAGCTAGCATGAGCAAGATATAAACCTTTGGTGTTTTATACCCCTGGAATGTATGGTTCCTCTGTTCCCATGGCAGAGGCCAGACAGTCTACCTGACATCCTTAACTTCTCAACTTTATATCTGCTCAAGAAGATAGCTCAATTCAGACTTTAATTCAAGAAAGTAGGGAAAACCACTAGACCATTCATTCAGATATGACCTAAACCAAATCCCTTATGATTATACAGGGGAAATGACAAATAGATTCAAGGGATTGGATCTGATAGACAGAGTGCCTGAATAACTATGGACAGAGGTTCATGAAATTGTACAGGAGGCAGGGATCAAGACCATGCACAAGAAAAAGGAATGCAAAAAGGCCAAATGGTTGTCTCAAGAGGTCTTCCAAATAGCTGTGAATAGAAGAGAAGGGAAAGGCAAAGGTGAAAAGGAAAGATATACCCATTTGATTGCAGTTCCAAAGGATAGCAAGGAGAAATAAGAAAGCCTTCCTCAGTGATTAATGCAGAGAAATAGAGGGAAAAAAATAGAATGGGAAAGACTAGAGATCTCTTCATGAAATTTAGAATTACTAAGGGAACATTTCATGCAAAGATGGGCAAAATAAAGGACAGAAATTGTCTGGACCTAACAGAAGCAGATGATATTAAGAAGAGGTGGCAAGAATACACAGAAGAAATATACAAAAAGGTCTTCACCACCCAGATAATCACGATGGTGTGACTACTCACGTAGAGCCAGACATCCTGGAATGTAAAGTCAGGTGGGCTTCAGAAAGCATGACTACAAACAAAGCTAGTGGGGGTGATGGAATTCCAGTGGAGCTATTTCAAACCCTAACAGATGATGCTCTGAAGGTGCTTCACTCAATATGCCAGAAAATTTGGAAAACTCAGCAGTGGCCACAGAACTGGAACCGGTCACTTTTCATTCCAATCCCAAAGAAAGGCAATGCCAAAGAATGCTGTATGGATCACGAGAAACTGTGGGAAATTCTTCAAGAGATGGGAATACCAGACCACCTGACCACCTCTTGAGAAATTTGTATGCAGGTCAAGAAGCAAGAGTTAGAACTGGATATGGAACAACAGACTGGTTCCAAATTGGGAAAGGAGTACATCAAGGCTGTATATTGTCACTCTGCTTATTTAACTTATATGCAGAGTACATCATGAGACACGCTGGACTGGAAGAAACACAAGCTGGAACCAAGAGTGCTGGGAGAAATATCAGTAACCTCAGATATGCAGATGACACCACCCTTATGGCAGAAAGTGAAGAGGAACTAAAAAGCCTCTTGATGAAAGTGAAAGAGGAGAATAAAAAAACCTGGCTTCAAACTCAACATTCAGAAAACTAAGATCATGGCATCTGGTTCCATTCAGTTCATTTCAGTTCAGTCCTTCAGTCCTGTCTAACTCTTTGTGTCCCCATGAATCATAGCACACCGGGCCTCCCTGTCCATCACCAACTTCCAGAGTTTACCCAAACTCATGTCCATCGAGGCAGTGATGCCATCCAGCGATCTCATCCTCTGTCGTCCCCTTGTCCTCCTGCCCCCAATTCCTTCCAGCATTAGAGTCTTTTCCAATGAGTCAACTCTTTGCATCAGGTGGTCAAAGTATTGGAGTTTCAGCCTCAGCATCAGTCCTTCCAGTGAACACCCAGGACTGATCTCCTTTAGGATGGACTGGTTGGTTCTCCTTGTAGTCCAAGGGACTCTCAAGAGCCTTATCCAACACCACAGTTCAAAAGCATCAATACTTAGTCACTCAGCTTTATTCACAGTCCAACTCTCACATCCATACATGACCCCCAGGAAAACCATAGCCTTGATTAGATGGACCTTTGTTGGCAAAGTAATGTCTCTGCTTTTTCACAACCCAGATAATCACGATGATGTGATCACTAATCTAGAGCCAGACATCTTGGAAGGCGAAGTCAAGTGGGCCTTAGAAAGCATCACTATGAACAAAGCTAGTAGAGGTGATGGAATTCCAGTTGAGCTGTTTCAAATCCTGAAAGATGATGCTGTGAAAATGCTGCACTCAATATGCCAGCACATTTGGAAAACTCGGCAGTGGCCACAAGACTGGAAAAGGTCACTTTTCATTCCTATTCCAAAGACAGGCAATGTCAAAGAATGCTCAAACTACCGCACAATTGCACTCCTCTCACATGCTAGTAAAGTAATGTTCAAAATTCTCCAAGCCAGGCTTCAGCAATACGTGAATCATGAACTCCGTTATGATCAAGATGATTTTAGAAAAGGCAGAGGAACCAGAGATCAAATTGCCAACATCTGCTTGATTATGGAAAAGGCAAGAAAGTTCCAGAAAAACATCTATTTCTGCTTTGTTGACTATGCCAAAGCCTTTGACTGTGTAGATCACAATAAACTTTGGAAAATTCTGAAAGAGATGGTAATACCAGACCACTTAACCTGTCTCTTGAGAAATCTGTATGCAGGTCAGGAAGCAACAGTTAGAACTGGACGTGGAAAAACAGACTGGTTCCAAATGGGAAAAGGAGTACGTCAAGGCTGTGTATTGTCACCCTGATTATTTAACTTATATGCAGAGTACATCATGAGAAACGCTGGACTGGAAGAAACACGAGCTGGAATCAAGAGCGCTGGGAGAAATATCAGTAACCTCAGATATGCAGATGATACCACCCTTATGGCAGAAAGTGAAGAGGAACTAAAAAGCCTCTTGATGAAAGTGAAAGAGGAGAGCGAAAAAGTTGGCTTAAAGCTCAACATTCAGAAAATGAAGAACATGGCATCCGGTCCCATCACTTCATGGGAAATAGATGGGGAAACAGTGGAAACACTGTCAGACTTCATTTTTGGGGGCTCCCAAATCACTGCAGATGGTGACTACAGCCATGAAATTAAAAGATGCTTACTCCTTGGAAGAAAAGCTATGACCAAACTAGATAGTACTTTCAAAAGCAGAGACATTACTTTGCTGACTAAGGTCCATCTAGTCAAGGCTATGGTTTTTCCTGTGGTCATGTATAGATGTGAGAGTTGGATTGTGAAGAAGGCTGAGCGCCGAAGAATTGATGCTTTTGAACTGTGGTGTTGGAGAAGACTCTTGAGAGTCCCTTGGACTGCAAGGAGATCCAACCAGTCCATTCTAAAGGAGATCGGCCCTGGGATTTCTTTGGAAGGAATGATGCTAAAGCTGAAACTCCAGTACTTTGGCCACCTCATGTGAAGAGTTGACTCACTGGAAAAGACTCTGATGCTGGGAGAGATTGAGGGCAGGAGGAGAAGGGGACGACAGAGGATGAGATGGCTGGATGGCATCACAGACTCGATGAACGTGAGTCTGAGTGAACTCCGGGAGATGGTGATGGACAGGGAGGCCTGGTGTGCTGCGATTCACGGGGTCGAAAAGAGTCAGACACGACTGAGTGACTGAACTGAACTACTGAAAGCGTCTGCATTTGGGCCAGGGAAGTCTAGTGTATTATTAAGTGACACACCTGGCTTATAAATGGCTCTGCAGGGAAGAGATCAAGAAGTCAAAGCAGGTTGCCTGAGGTGCCCCCGCCTGGCGCCACCAACCAGCAAAATGCCTGAAGAACTGGCACAACTTCATCACCCAACACTTTCGTCTCCTTTTCACATCTTTGCTGAGACCACATTCTGAAGGACTAAGATGCTCGGTTCAGCATCAGCAGCCCCACCCAGAACAGCAGGAAAAGATTGGTTTAAGTTCATCTGCCAGCCAGTTCACTACAGGTACAGTTTGCTACCATACCATTTTTTAAAAATACATGTTTCAATGCTATTCTCTTAAATCATTCCACCCTTGCCTTCTCCCACAGAGTCCAAAAGTCTGTTCAGTACATCTGTGTCTCTTTTGCTGTCTTGCGTATAGGGTCATCATTTCCATCTCTCTAAATTCCATATATATGCTGTATTGGTGTCTTTCTTTCTGGCTTACTTCACTGTGTATAATAGGCTCCAGTTTCATCCACCTCATAAGAACTGATTAAAATACATTCTTTTTAATAGCTGAGTAATACCCCATTGTGTATAAGTACCACAGCTTTCTTATCCATTTGTCTGCTGATGGACATCTAGGTTGCTTCCATGTCCAGGCTATTATAAATAGTGTTGTGATGAAAGAGTGTACACGTGTCTCTTGGGGTATTCGTGTCTCTTTCAATTGTGGTTTCCCCCAGCTGTATGCCCAGTAGTGGGATTGCTGGGTTGTATGGGAATTCTATTTCCAGTTTTTTTTCCTTAAAAAGCTATACCATTCTTATAAGCAGTAAGTACACGCATGTGTACTCAGTCAAGTCCAACATTTTGCAGCCCTATGGACTGAAGACCATCAGGCTCCTCTGTCCATGGGATTCTCCAGGCAAAAATACTGGAGTGGGTTGCCATTTCCTCCTCCAGGGGATCTCCCCAACCCAGGGATTGAACCGAAGTTTCCTGTGCCTCCTGCACTGACAGGGAGATTCTTTACCACTATGCTACCTGCGCCTGCTGCTGCTGCTAAGTCGCTGCAGTTGTGTCCGACTACCTGAGAAGCTCATTAATCAGTATAAGCTGCAGAGCAAAGTCACTAAATCCTGCTGTTGCTATCAGTAACATCACTGTGAAAGTGTTAGTCCCTCAGTTGCGTTCAACTCTTTGAGACCCCATGGACTGTAGCCAGCCAGGATCCTCTGTCCATGGAATTCTCCAGGCAAGAATACTGGAGTGGTAGCCATTCCCTTCTGCAGGGATCAAACCCGGGTATCCTGCACTGCAGGCAGATTCTTTACCGTCTGAGCCACCAGGTAAGCCCCACCATCACTGTGGCTGGAGATATTTATTTCCTTTCTGGAGAAGTGATATGAAATCCACATCTCACAATGCAATCAAATAAAACTCCACCTCATCTTCTACCCTTTCCCTGCCTCATTATTTGGGACATATACCCAGCCATGGAGATGGGCCTCATACATTCAATGAAGTGATAAAACCCAGACGTCGCAAAGCCACTTTTGGGAGATGTTGCTACCAACTGTTCACTGTTTAAACAACAGGATGATAAATGGAGGTATCGTTTCAGTGTATCCAAGTCTCTCTTTTTTTTTGTCACGGGTTTTCACAAATGAGTAGTCAGCTCCGAGTACCATGCTTACACTGAAGCATTTCTATCCAGGCCGCTGCACTGATGTTCGCCTTCCTTTAACCACAAAGGTCACAGGTATTCAAGGGAAGGGGCGGGCAGACAGTACAAGTTCCAAAATCTTGCCACGGGCTGCTGGTTTTTTTTTGGTTCTTGTTTTCCCAACTATATCTGACCTCCAAGGAGGTGCTTCCTGGTTTCCATTTTTCTATTTTTGTATTTTTTAGTTGCCCTTGGTGCCTAATACAGTGCCTTGCACGTCCTGGGCCCTTAATAAATGGCTGATATTCTGAAGAGCCTGCCCTCTCTGCTGTCTGGTGTCGGTTTGGTTCTGAGACCCCAGAGAAGCTGGTTTAAGGGAGGCTGGAGGGGGCAGACTCTTAGGAAACCGGTTGATTCTGGTTTGTGCTGATACCCTGGCACCTCTCTGGGATCTCTGGAGCAAACATGTAGCCGCCATTGCCTGCTGGGGTCCTGTCCTGGGGGTGACCTCTGACCAGGATGGCACCCCAGGAAGCTTTGGAGCTCTGAACACACTTTCAGGTCTACTCCATTTCAGACAGGAATCTTCCTGACCCGTTTAGAACCAAACCAATTCCAACCAAGAGATACCAGAAAGGAAAACTGGCCGTGCTTGGTGACTGCCTGTTAACGTTTGGCTGACAGGTGAGAGCAACCTTTGTTCCTGTGAAAGGAGGATATTAAGAATTCTGTTGACCGACTAAACAGGATGTATGTGAATCTAACTAGCCATCAGAGGACACAGTGAGCCAAGAGTGGCTTCTGACATTAAGACAGCAGTTGTGAGCCGAGAGCACAGGGAGTCAGGCCCTCTGGATGAGAGCTGCTGGGCAGCACAGGGGAGGGGAAGGGGGGGTTGTCGATGTGCAGGCTGGCATCTGGGCACACCAGAACCTTCTGATGGACGTACATCCTACCCTCTCCGAGAGGCAGCACAGGGGTCAGGGGTCAAGCTGGAAGGCAGGTGCTAGCTGGTGCACTGTTTGATCAGTCACTTAGGGACAGGGACATCTGTTTCAAGCCAAAAAGCAGTTTCTTGTCTCAGCTCTGCCAGCTCTCTGGGCCTCAGTTTCCTCATCTGTAAAATAATGGAATGGGACCAAACGACACTTCCTGTCCACTGTTAACATCCAATTAAACACATCCAATGAAAATCACACCTCCTTCTTATATTTAGAATTGGATGCCTTCTTTGTACCACACTGCCACAGGCTCTGTCCAACCCGTCTTGGATCACTGTATTGCCTCATTGGTCTCCTTCTCCTTTTCAATCCTCCGTTCTCCATGCTCTGCCAGTTATTGTTTGGAATGAGGATTCTGATCTTGTCCCTTGAACATCTGAATTTAAGAGGCTCCCGTCTGGCTGTAGCATCTGTAATGCTCTACCATCTGGCCTCTGCCGGCCCTGCCAGCCTTACTTCCTCCCTACACTGTCCCCTGTCTGCTTTTCATTCCCAGATAAGCAACGTGCTCTCTGGTGGACAAATGCTCTCTGTGCCTAGAGCCGTGCTGCTCGATGTGTGGTCCAGGGACTGGCACTCACCTGCACACTGCTACTGGCCCACAGTGAAGCAGAAAATGAATGTGTGAGGTAGCAAGGAAGTAAGCAGAAACCTTGAGAGTTAGCATGTATTTAGGAGACACTTTTACAACTACTTGACAGTAATTTTATGCCTGCTCAATCTAATAAAAATTTGGGCTTCTATGTGTGTTTTCTTTTAAAGTTCATTTTTCTTATAAAGTGAATAAAATAATAAAAAGTTTATTACATTTTTACGAGCTTTGGTCCTAAATGGATTGGATAGGAAGAAAATCCACTGGTTTACCACCGCAAAGAGTTTGAGGAGCTCTGGCCAGCATCCTTCTTCCTCCCCCTCTACCAGGCTTGTTTGACAACGGCAGCCTCCCTGAAGGCTCTGCGTCTCAGAACCCTCCTGTGTCGCTTCCTCAGACAAGCATGGTGTCACTCCTCCATGCTCCATGGGAATCTGGTCCATACTTCTAATTATAGCATTGATTGCACTGACTGTAATCACTGTTTCCCTGTAGGTCTTTCCCATGCTTATTTCAGCTCTCTAACCTCAGAGCAAAGGGCCTGGCACAGGGCTGCGTGGACAATTACGTGCTGGTTGAACTGAACAAGCCCTGTTTTTCACCCTGAACTCTGGTTGCATTCCCTTTATCTATACACCCCTTGAATATAAAATATACAAAATATATATATATAAAATATAAAATTCTTCTGGCCAGTATCTCTCCCTCCAGTGCCTAGCTGGTGTTCTGTGTATCATGGGTGCTTAGGAAATGAGGAAGAAATGACAGGAAATGTTATCTGTATCTGGGATTCACTTCTTTGTGTCATCGAGCCAGTTGGTTCTCACTCCTCTGGCTCTCCATCTAGTCCTAGAGCTAATATAAGAAAGCTGGGCTTGTAGGTACAACAACCCATGACTAATGTGTGTGCCTAGTGATTAAACATCCTTACAACAGTGTGGTATTATAACCAGACAAGAAAAATCACCTCTGCATAAAATTAAAAGGTCACTCCAGGAAGAAAAAGAATAATGAGATTCCTGAAGTCCTTCATCAAGTTGAAAAGCTCATCTAATTTTTTTTTAAGGCATCTCATGGAAAACTCCAAAACCAGAAGGGATGGAATATTACAGAACAATTAACTGTAAAATCTCAGAAAAGCCTTTAAGCCTGAACTAAAGAACACAACTCCCACCATATGGTACTCCTCTCTTTTTGAAAGTTGGTAAATCCCAAGTTTATTTGGGAATCACTGGGAACTAGGGTTCCCTGCATTTTCCAGAGAAGGCAGTTTGAGAATACATTTCCTAAACCTCAGCTTTTGGGGTTCTACACTTACACTTTCTCTTTGAAGCCATGGAAAAAGTCTCCTCTGTGCTTCAGAGATCTCTCTTAAAATGGTATTTCAGTCACCTGCCCAGTTTCAGGATGTAGGGTATGAAATCATCCCAAGGCTTCATGAGGGCTTCTGAAGCCAGGGACCCTAGGTTCACATATGGTCAGGAACCAAACAAACAAGCCTCAGGAACAAGACAAGTGATTTTTTTCCCTGTTAGAGAAGGAACTCTTCCTCATTCAAATTGAAAACAGAGACTCAGTTGATGAAAGAAAAATCACCAACATTTAAGATCTAAGTGATTATTCTGAAAACAGAACATTCTGACCGACTGCTGTAGGTAATGTACAAGCCACAGGGTTCCACCCACTCTGATGAACTCCAGTTTCGCTCTGAGTTCCAATGTCTCACCTGCCTATGGGGCCTGGGCCCCCCAAGTTCACAGAAGCGAATTTCGGAGCTTTTGGTCTGGGTTTCATGACACCTTTCCGGCCAGGAAGGCGGTGCTATCGCTCCTCCTCTAACTTTCCACCAATGCAAACAAGGTCACGAGTGCTGGGAGGCGGCAAGGACAGGTCTGCGTGGGCAGAGACTCATCGCCAAGGCAGGATACATGCTTTCTCTTCGGCAAAAAGCATTTGTACCATCCTGTGGGTGCACGTGGGGGAGGCTGTGAGCGCTGTTTCATCTGTGGTGACAGATGAGACAGCCTCCAAGCCACGGCTCTGGGAATGCCTTCTCCTCTCTGCATGGCTCAGGAGGCAGAAGCTTCCTCTGCCTCGCTGGGCCCTCAGAGGTCAGGACTCAGGGCCACCTGAGAGGTTCTGCCTGTTCTGGTCTGGGAGCGCCCCTGGAAACTCCTACTTTCTAGCTGGCCGGAGCCAAATGTGACTGGGGTGAGTGGCCTGAGAGTGTCCTTTCCTTGAGACAGTGGACACAGCCTGCCCCCAGGAGTCATCAGGGTCAGCTCTGGAGTGAGCATTTCAGAGGCATCTCTTCGTGAACACAGCCTGCCCCCTAGGAGTCATCAGGGTCAGCTCTGGAGTAAGCATTTCAGAGGCATCTCTTCACTCTGAACCATGCTTACCTGCCCAGGGCTGGTCCTTGGCAAGTAGAGTCGAGATTTGATGATGCTATATCCTAAAGAGATGAAGACTGTTCACTAGACCATTGCCCAGGATCCCGTGGGACGTGTGAGAAGGGAAAACTAAGGGATATTATTTGCAGAGGCTACACCTGAGTCCTTAAGCCAAGTAAGTTGAGAGCTCACTGAGCTGGGACTAGTTTGTTAGGTAAATTCCAGGACAACTAAACTCAGTCTTCCTTAAGTCTCTAGCCACTCCTAAGTGTCTCCATTCTGGGCTCCTCCTCCACCCTCCCTTGAAGGGTGGGCGGTTCCTTGAGGTTCTGTTCTTGGCCCTTGCCTGGGTCTATTTCCAGCACAGATGCTAGACCATATGGCGCCTTTGTGCACATTAGAAAAAGGCACCCCTTTCTCAAGACATGTTACCACTACCTCCTAGGAAATTCATAGTCATCATGCACATCGTCACAGACTCGGACGGAGTGGCACTCCCTGGAGTTGCCCAGTGCACAATCTGGCTAGTTGTGTGTGCAGCGAAAGCCCTGGATTCAAATAGCACCCTGGACAGATGGCTCCTAATTTGAAACCTTGACCCTGACACGTCTCTCCGGAGATCCAGAGGTGTATGAGGAGTTAGCCATTAACCGATTTGGGAGCGTCACTACTAGGAATATTTCAGCCCTTCAAACACAAACGGATAAAACTGGATGTTTCCACTGCTGTCTTCACTTACTTAAAAGCTTTAGAGTTCTCTATGGGAAATTTCAGAGTCAACCTGAATGTGTACTCCATGGTCCCCATACTCACAGAGTCCTCTCAGCTTTCCCTCCACTCTACCACTCGTCTCTCTCTTTTTTCCATCACTGTCACTGGCATGATTTATGACTAGGTCTTGACTGGCTTATTTCACAACGGTTGGAGTTGTGGAACTCCCAGCCTCCAGACTTGCTCTTCTGCCCTCTATTTTAAGATGCCACACTTACTTCTACTAGTCTCTTTCTCTTCCTCAAAATCTTCTGATAACTTCAATTGACAGGAAGATAAAACCCAAACTTCCTAGGCCACATCCCAAACCTTCCATGCTCTCACCCCAGCTTACCTCAAACTGCCACTTGCCCTCTGCTCTGGTCCTTCAGTCACACAGAGTCCTCACAATTCACTAGCATGGAACACTTCCTGTCTCCCGGCCTCTGGTCCTAGTGTTCCAGCTACGTGGCATGTATTTCCACATTCTGCTGTTAACTAAAAACCTACAGCCCAAATGCCATCTCTTCTCCAAAACCTCTGTTGACCCTCTGCATCAGAATTAATTGCTTCTTTTGGGGGGAGGGGGTGTTCTCATTGCATTCTGTTTATGCTTCACTCTGAGAATTTATGGTCAGTTCAGTTCAGTCAGTTCAGTCACTCAGTCATGTCAGAATCCTTGTGACTCCATGAATTACAGCATGCTAGGCCTCCCTGTCCATCACCAACTCCCGGAGTTCACCCAAACTCACGTCCATTGAGTCAGTGATGCCATCCAGCCATCTCATCCTCTGTCATCCCCTTCTCCTCCCGCCCCCAATCCCTCCCAGCATCAGAGTCTTTTCCAGTGAGTTAACTCTTCTCATGAGGTGGCCAAAGTACTGGAGTTCCAGCTTTAGCATCATTCCTTACCATGTCTTAAATTGTCAATTTACATATGTGTTTGGAGCCCTCAGTAGACTGAAGCACCCTGTTCTATTTATCTTTGGGTCTTCAGGTACAAATCCAATATAAAGCAGACGTGCAGGACATACTGAATGAGTAGCTCAATGGTGGAGATGGCTCCTTTATGGTCAAACAAAGCCGTGGAAAGACTTAACCATGGTCCACTCTGAGCCTGCATGTTTTAAACTCCAGCCAAACTAGGGCAAATGAGAGCACCACAGCGTGTCAGGAGGGGTGAAGGGCACCTTCCAGACAGAAAAGTCCGTTTAAGACAAACATATATTGGTGCCATAACTCACAACCTACATCAAATGTGATTCCTGGAAACCAAAAGCTCTTGGCAGGGGCTGAGGAGCAACTCCTTGGAAGAGAGCTGGCAGGATTTGGGACTTCATTTCAGAGTCCCTTTCTGCCTTTGCACAGCTCTCCAGACCCTGCATTGAAGCAGGTCCACCATGCTTGCTAATAACACGTTAGAGTAATTCTGGACATGACAGAATAATGCTCGCCTTGGGAAGGTGAGTACCCGGATGGCAATGAAGTGACGCCAAATGGGATGTTTGCGAATCTAATTAGTAGCACTGTTTGAGAACATAGCAAATAAGTTGACTATAAATTCTGAGTGGAATAATGTCCTCAAGCTTCGCTCATTGAGACATATTTACAGACAAGAGAAACAATCAAAGAAAGACCATTTACAGAACAGGGGCCTCATGTGTAAGATACATTCAACTACCTGACCAGCATTTCTTCACTTTTACCCTATGTATTAATAATACTAGGATAGGCAAACCTTCTCTTCTCTGAGACTGGGTTCCCCAGTTTGGGGGAAAGAAATGACCAAGAACACAAATCTACCAAGACAGAGACAGAGGAGGGGTAGACTGACTTTGCTTTTCTGACACATTGGAAAATGGTGTCTGCACATAACCCTGCCCTTTATACACTGTCCCTGCAGAAACCTGACAAGCACAGGAAAAAAGGGAAGAGCCTGCAAAGTCGGCTGATCACACACTTTCCTTGCCATCTAGGTTTCTGTTTCCCTTTCACTGTCATGGCTCTAATAATATCATTAACCAAGCCACCCTAGACGGCATATTAGAAAGCAGAGACATCACTGTGCTAACAAAGGTCCATCTAGTCAAGGCTATGGTTTTTCCAGTAGTCATGTATGGATGTGAGAGTTGGACCATAAAGAAGGCTAAATGTCGAAGAATTAATGCTTTCAAACTGTGGTGCTGGAGAAGACTCTTGAGAGTCCCTTGGACGACAGGGAGATCAAGCCAGTTAATCCTAAAGAAAATCAACTCTAAATATTCATTGGAAGGAATGATGCTGAAGCTCCAATACTCTGGCTACCTGATGCAAAGAACTGACTCATTGGAAAAGAACCTGATGCTGGGAAAATTGAGGGCAGGAGGAGAAGGGGGTGGGAGAGGATGAGATGGTTGGATGGCATCACTGAGACAATGGATATGAGTTTGAGCAAACTCCAGGAGATAGTGAAGGACAGTAAAGTCTGGCATGCTGCAGTCCATGGGGTTGCAAAGAGTTAGACATGACTGAGCAACTGAACAACAAAAGCCACACTCACCATACGTAGAGTGGGGAAAAAAAATAATAAAAAATAAAAACCGTCTATCACTACCTAGAGAAGAACGAAACTCCAATACCTGTATTGCTTGATGCTAAGATTCGTGCCCACTGCATCCCATGGAATGCTTTTGAAACAGGAAGTTCCTTGAAACTAATGACAAAAAAACTTGTCAGTTGCCAGTATGCCAGTATTCTCATTTTCATCATATCAGACACCACCAGCATTTTGTGATCTTTGGTTTCTTGGAATCAAGGATATATGGAAGTTATTAGTATGCATTCTCCTTGTCAGCTGCCATGTTAAAAGCTGAGGGAACCAAAGGGAAGGAGATGTTAACAGGAAATGTAGGACTTATGCATACTGATTCACCTTCAAAGGAAACAGTCTAGGTAATTCCATTTGAAGACCTCAGTGCCTTCAAAGAGACTTCATGGAAGGCCACTGGGTGCCAAAACTTTCTGTTACAACCAAAGTACTGCATTAAATGTTGTTCAGGAGGAGTCACTGTGGCCAATAGGAATAAGAGGCAGCCAGGTTCCTCTTTATTTGAGTTTCTCTTTTTCCCTGTCTTGGTCTCAGAAAGAGCTCAGGGAACCACAGGGCGGAGGACTGATAGCCTCTCCCATCTGCGGAAATCTAGGTTAAGGATAGTGTTTGGTTTCCTAGGAGATTCATTCTTGGCACCAAAGAAAAATTTTCTGGGGGAGTGGCAGGGGGGTGGGCGTTGGCTAAAGACATGAAGATGAATTTTCCAGCGTCAGCCCACCCAAGAACTCAAGGAAAACGGACTTGGCTTCGGAAGGTCATCATCATCTGCTTGAAGGAGCCTGCATTCCAGGACTAGCATGGAAGGTGATGCCACTTAGCCCCCCGCACACAACTGTGGAGCTGGGCAACTGCCGGAGCCACTCTGATTCGAGGCCTAAGGCTGCAGTGTGGTTCTTCCTGCTGACTCATGGCACTCGAAGAAGTATACAGAAATCCCACGATGAAAGACGATCCTCTTGACATTTCTGCTAGCACTCGGGTTCTCCAGCAGATTTCTTGGAGCAGAGTCTGTCTGCCATCCAAGCTGTGGAGGCATAGCTCAATGTTTTCCAAAGCAAAGCAGAAAAGCTCCCTGTGGCTGCAGCATCCTAACATGGGCCCTTGTTTCCTCTGAGAGATCCATATGGGGACCAACTGCAATGGGAGACTCTGAACCAGCCCTGTGGGCACTGATGTGGAGCTAAAGGACATCTGGGAGTCTGGGAGGAAGTGAGTGGCCAGGGCCAAATGGAGTGTGGCCATTTCCTGCTGGTCTGGCCTCGGGTTCCTTGTTTTTCATTTTTAAACTGAACTTTCGTTGTACAGATACATGAGTTCTATTTGGTTAGAACGGTGTGACTTTGTGTCCCCTTGGGTCCATATTCTGAGGCTTTTTGAGTTTGAGACCCCAGGTCAACTACTTTAGACATTCAACAACGAAAGAAGTGGACAGAGAGTTATTCATCTGTCTCTCTCTCTCCCCCTTTCTTTAGCTCCACCGAGTAAAACTAAATGTGAAAAACTCACTTATTTCCTTCCATGTCATTTTTACAACTGGCAATTACTTTTAATTTGTTTACATTATAATATATGCTTCCTGTAGGCAGGGTCCTGGCCTGTCTTGACCACTATGGTATCCTTAGACACAAAGTAGGTCTCAGGGAAGATCGGTTGCATGAATAAATGAATGATGGGTAAATAAACAGATGCACAAATAAATAATGAATGTGGATGCATAAAGTTAAGACTATTAACAAATTTGTATCTCATGTAAATATATTAAGGTATCATGCAAAGGAAATAAAACATGGGACTCAGGGGAAAGGCAATTTTCTTCCATGTGTCTTTCAAATCAAGATGGTGACCAACGGGAAAAAGATATTTTTAAATGGTTCAGTTCAGTTGCTCAGTTGTGTCCGACTCTTCTTGACCCCATGAATCACAGCACACCAGGCCTCCCTGTCCATCACCATCTCCCAGAGTTCACTCAGACCCACGTTCATCGAGTCCGTGATGCCATCCAGGCATCTCATTCTCTGTAGTCCCCTTCTCCTCCTGTCCCCAGTCCCTCCCAGCATCAGAATCTTTTCCAATGAGTCAACTCTTCACATCAGGTGGCCAAAAAATTTCCAATTCATGGCCTGGGGGGAGAAGACTCCATGAAAGGAAAATGCTGGGAGAATTCCTTTCCTACATAAGAGGAACCCTTTACACTCCTAAAAAAATATCCCTTTGTCTTTGGTTCTGTCATCTCACAGAAGAAAAAAAAAAAAAGGCTGTAGAATGTGGACACGTCTTTGTAGGGTGACTATACAGTATATTGTCCAAAATGGGACTCTAAGTAAAGGGGGGCTGCTATTCAGGAGGAATCACAGGAGCAAGGTGGGACTTCTTGGGAAAACTAAGACACAGGGCTGACCCACCTCTCCACTGTGGAAGCTACCCACTGAAGGTGGAAGCAATTTCTTGTAATTCTTCTCTTAAAAAGTGCTATTCTTTTTTTTTTTTTTTTTTTTATTTGGCCATGCTGAGTTGCAGTGTGCAGGATCTTTAATTGTGGCATGTGAACTCTCAGTTGCGGCATGAGAGATCTAATTCCCTCCCCTGGGAGTGAACCTGGTGCCCCTGCACTGGGAGCACAAAGTCTTAGCCACTGGATTACCAGGGAAGTCCCACAAAGTGCTTGCCCTTTCCTGAACTCTTCCCATCTTAACCCTCTGCTGAGTTGTTATCTTGAGAACGGATTCTTAGGAAGCACCAGTATCTTGAGCTTCTCTGGCAAGTTATTGGTTCTGGAGTTAACTCTTTCTACACTCAGTGTGACCCAAACCACCCTTCCTGGATTATATATCTAGTGAGATACTGTGAAAATGCTTTGCATTGTAAGCCCTCGACATGCCCCTCTTTGTTTGGATGCAAACACAACATTAAACTATACCCCAGCTGCCGCAAACTGGACAAGCCAGCCGCCCCCCAGACAGACTGTGGAGGGAAAGTGCTTTTTAACATACTTCCTCTGGTGGTGCCACAGCACAAAGATTATACTCAGCCTCCCCGGCCATAAAAGTTTCAGTTTTTCCCATTCTCGCTGCCAAAGCTGAAATGCCAAGAAATGCTGGGAACTGTGATTATACACACTTCATATTTTACATTCTGAAGCCCCAAGGAATAAGCCACGGAGAACAGAGTCCTATTTCTTAAATGGCAGCTGAACAGATAGAGCACTTGAGTTCTGTGGAGCATGGCTGAGGATTTGCATGGAGAGAAACAAACAGGGACCTCACAGACGTTTCCCGTCTGTGTGGACCTTCCTGGCATCTGGGAGAGACCTTGGCTAGCTTTTCTCATTTCTTTCTCCTTTGCTATTTTTTAACTTTCTGAATTACTCATCCAGATTCTTACGGGAAGAAAAAAAAGTGATGCCACACATTCAAGTCAGTCATAAGGAAACTCAGTGACTGCTTCTGACAGGTTTGAACCTGTGTCTTCACAGACGAGAAAACAAAACTTCAGTGTTCTTCAGGCCAAAACTGAATCTTTCCCCTTTTTTAAGAGTAGCAATAAAACAGCCATCCTGACAACATTTAGCCCTCAGGTTCGCTTTGTCAAAATTTTCCTCTGTCAATGAAGTCTTAAATTAATTTCAAGCTGTCAGTGGAGTCTTAATTTCACCACCCCAGCATATTTTTCTCAATTCCCGCGACTAGTGTAGGAATTAGAACAAATAAACACAAACCCCCAAACAGGTCTTCCTTCCTCCTCCCTCCAAGAATTAACACAAGAGCCCCGGGTCCCTCAGGAAAGGCTCATGATGGCAAGACCTATTCTCCTAAAGGGCGAATTTCATGACTCATTATCACTTGCTTTCCTGTGTTGCTCTGTTCCATTTCTTCGTCAAAGGAGTGTTAAAATCCTCACTAAGGGCAAGCTAGGGAGGGGCAAGGGTCTCATGCTTGCATTAAACAAACATTTAACACCTGCTCTTGCTTCCTGGGTGGCTCAGCAGTAAAGAATCCACTGGCCAATATAGTTCGATCCCTGGGTCGGGAAGAGGCCCTGGAGAAGGGAAAGACAACCCACTCTAGTATTCTTGCCTGGGAAATCCCATGGACAGAGAAGCCTGGAGGGACTACATCCCAGGGAGTTACAAAAGAGACACAACTCAGTGACTACACAACAGCACCTTGCTTGATTTACAGGCTCTGGAGAGCTCTGACATGTTTTCAGAACATAAGAGCTCATGTCTTATTTTTTCTCCCTTTGACAGTGCCTGCTCCAGTGCTTCATAGAGAAAGAGGCTTGAGAAACTGTTGGTAAATGAGCACTCTGCCCCAAAGCAATGCAAGCCCCATGCAGCCAGCGTGGATGTGTATGCTGCTGCTCCTTAGTTCCGTTATAAATAACCACTGATGCAACTGCAGGATGTGTAGGGCTGGAAATAAATTTCTCTTTGTAGCTACATAACTGCAATAAACTTTTATAAGCCCGTTGCATGATCTGAACAGATCTACACAGTTTCTCCAACAAGAGCAGAATTCTTTGCAGGTTTGAGCCCTCACCCACAGACCTTTCTCAGAGAAGAGAAGGAGTCTCAAAACTTCTAGCTTTTTACAGGAGTTCAGAGTTGGTCTTTCAAAATGCTTAGGGAAAAACCTCTGTTCTTTGAGTATATACTATAATACCCTATGGTTTTCAATAGGAAATACCCTTAAATATAGAGCTTATATATGTGTGAACCATTTCTGGAAGAACATACAAAAAACGGATAACTGGTTGCCTTGAGAAAGAGAAACTGGGAGGCTGGACTTAGCTTTCACTGTAATCTTTTTAGAACAGCTCAACATTTCCTTTTATTAGATTATGCATTAACCCATCTAAACAAGTTACATCAACACTGCTCTTTAGTCAACAACTAATACCCTATTTATATCCATCTTTCCATCATTTACCTCTCCCAATGTCATCTCCCCAGACAAGCTCATTTGCTAGACATAAAAACAGAAATGAAAAACACAAAGAAGAAACATTCTATACCATGTGCCAGAAATGGGGGGGGGTACCGACTGAAAATGAACAAGGAAAGCAACGCTCTGGATGCCAGGCTCTGACAGAGCCACGACAAATGAGAGAGAAAGCCCGAGGCTCCCAGCTCCTCGTTCGCACGCCCCGCCAGAGAACATCCCTTCCCGGGCTGACCAGCCCTTCTCGTGCTCTGCTGATTGATTTCTCCTCTTCCTCTGCTCCCACCCCTTTTGCTTCTTTCATTTAAAAATACTGGTTTTCAAAAATCACAAAAGTAACCCATTCTCACCACAATCTGTGGTACAATCTGAAGACATATAATGAAAAATTAAGAACTATCCGACCCATCCCAGATTTGTTTCTGTTCTCCCGCTTCTTCCTATGTACAGTTGGCTTTGCTGGGTTTTATTATTAAGCAAAAAATGGGACTTGAGTGAGCATACATACTATTTATTTTTCTCACTAATTTATCAGGAGAAACCCACCCAAGTGAATTAATATAAGTCTAACTCAGTTATTTGTCAATAGTTGCATAATATTCCTCAAGATGGATATACCATAATTTATTTACCCTTTCCTTATTAAATCTGTGCACCTCTTAAGTGGGTTCACTGTTCATGTTTCTTCCCTGGATTATTTTCTAACTGATAACATGTACTGATGTTATTAACTGATATCAGACATGGTATCAGGCTTATCAGAAATAAGCCACATGAATTGAATTTTCACAATAAAATCATAGGACAGGCAGTACTGTTATTCTCATGTTATGGATCAGAAAACCGATATTTAGAGGAATTATAAGTTCATCCAGTATCATGGAGCTAGTACATTGCGGAGGTAAGTTTCAAATCCAAGTTTGATTCCAAAGTCTTGCTCTTAACTGTAAGTCCATACCTTCTCATTTGCAGTGTTGCCATGCAATCAGCCTGGAGCCTGTGGCCACTGAAATGTTAGCCTGGTATTTACAACTTTGAGATGGGTTACTGGACTAGGAGTTCCTCTAACTCAAAGTGTTCAGGTCTTCATCTCCTCCATCCCCACATCTGTACTCATTCTATGCCTCATCTTTGCAAAAGGAAAACTCTGAGGAGTCTAACATCACACCAACAATCAGCTTCCCACTAGGCTTGCTACCCCTATAATCAGCACCAACAAAGTTCAATTAAAGCCTAAGTCTTATTTAAGAGGAATAAAATGAGCTAACCAATTCCTAGCTATAATACTGCTGATTTTACAAAAGGAGAATGTTCACACACCAATTAGCTACTTAATCAGGAATGAAAAATTACATGGATGGCTTATGACTGCTCAGAAATCAGTGACTGAAAAAGACAACCAGGATGAACAATATCACACTAATCATATTTCCTTCTTTGACAGACAAACTATACTGGAAGAACCAAATTGCCTCCAAATAGCTGAAAGGCTTTTTTTTTTTTTTTGGTAGAAGATCTGTGTTTTTCCAGTCTCCTCTTTCTGAGTGGTTCAGAACCAGTGAACAGAAGATACTAACAGCTATGGTTTTAGTCAATACAGTGGGGAAATTTCCTATAGTCATCAATGCCTAGAAGTGAAGGGAACAAGTTCCTCTCCACGCGGAGGTATTTAAGTACAGGCAAAATGACCATGCAGCAGACTATTAGGTCTGTATGCTCTGAAGGAGAAGGGCATATAACTGAATTTCCTTTCAACCCCAAGACTCAAAACTTGTGTCAGTGGGCCATGGACCAGGTAAATACTAAGAATGCAGGCTAGGATGCAGAACAGAGATTCTGTATGTGAAAGAGAAGGTCTGGAAGGATATTCTGGGGTTGAGGAAGGAGAAATGAAAGGTCACCAATCAAACTGCCATCTCCCCATTGTGAGCAGCATCACACATTTTGGGAACTGGATCCCTCAATGATGTCATTCTTCAAGGTGAGAAGCAGTTTGCTCTTCAGTTTCACTCACTCCTCTTTGCAACTGAACCCACAGAATTCATCAATGTCTGGGTATCTTTGCCAAAAGGTAATGTGGTTGTACCAAGTTATATTTCTTCTTAGGAATAATTAGAATAATTTCTTCTTAGGAAGTCTGCTGATAAGTAAAATTTGACATTTGCAAGACAATGGAAAAAGATTCCACCTTCAGGCAGGCTATCTATCAAAAAGCAAATGGTCACACCACATTCCACTTAGCTATTTCTCCTGCCAGGCTTAAGTACCGGGATCCAGGAAGAGGATTTGGTCTCAACACACTGGAAAATATAACTCCAAGACTAACATACATGGCTCAGTGAGCCAAAAGAATGGTAATACCCTCAGCTAATCCCCAGCTGTTCTCTCATGTCAGCCCATGGTGTGTTCAACTCCAGCAGGTGCTCTTCTCCTCAGGGTTGAAATTATTTCCGGGTAGATTTTGCATCATCAAGTAGACTCAAAGCACCTTGCTTCTCATAATAGAAAACACTGCAAGCTTAATAAACATATGAATGAACCACTTCGATGGACTGAATGGTTGCACACCTCCCAAATTCATATCCTGAAGCCCTGACCACCTCATCCTTGGAGATGGGTCTTTGGAAAGTAATGGGGGTTAGATAAGGTCATGAGGGAGGGCCCCCCGTAACGGGAGTAGTGCCTTTATAAGAAGAGACATCAGAGAGCTAGTTTCTTCCCCATCAGGCATGTGAAGATACAGCAAAAAGGTGGCAGTTTGCAAACTGGGAAGAGAGCTCACAACGGAAATCAAAATGACCAGTGGCTTGATCTTGGATTTCCCAGATTCTACAACTGCAGACATGAACTTCTGTTGTGTAAGTCACCCAGTCTACAGTGTTCATTATGGCACCCAGAGCAGACCAGGATGTGACTCCCAGGCTGAGAGTGATCACAGCCTGAAAGCCAAGGCTTGGCAGGGCTTGACAGGTACAGCAGCAGCAAGGCACCTATTTTTGACATAATCAAGAAACTTGTATTAGGGTATATTCAGTATCACATATGAGATCCCTTTTGAAAATAACATTTTTAATTATTAAAAAGGCAATGGTTGTTCTATGCAGGACATTTTAAAAACATTACAAAAAATAAAAACCACCTATATTCCCTCAGACACTCAGACAACCCACCGTTGGTGTGCTGATGTTTATCTTCCTGGAACTACGTCCTCTACCAAGATTAAAGCCACCAGAAAACGAGGTCTTTGGGGCTTTCTTCTGACCATGACCATCTCTGCAGTCACCTAAAAGAACTGCATCCTCTTATACTCACAAGGATGCTACTGAGAAGCAGTTTTACTTTCAGGCTCCTAGTATGGATATTCACATCGTACAACATCCTTATGGAATCAACACTGGTTGATTAGGGAGAACTGAAAGGAAACTTTCTGAGATGAGAGAAATGTTCTATTATTTGGAGAACTGATCACATATAGTGTACACTTGTCAAAGCTATCAAACTGTACATTTAAGATCTGTCGGAGGAAGTGAACTGGCAAGATCAACACAATCCATGGGATAACACCAATACCCATCATTAAAATGTGTGTTTTGATACATTTTTTCCCAAAGAATGTTCAAAAAGTGAACATCACTGAGCACGCACAACATACTAGGCTCCGGGCTAAAGGCTTCACATACACCTCTCGGGTGTGCGTTTCTCCGATCTGTATTTTATCAATGAAGAAACTGCAGCTTTAGGGGGGTTAAGTAACTTGCTCAAAATTCCACAGCTGGGAAGTGGCAAGACAGAACTGGAAGCCAGGTTCCTCAAATCCCAGAAAAAGAATTACAACAACGTGAATGTCTTTTGACTCAGCAGTATCTGAGACTCTAGGAATCTGTTCCAGGGGAAAAAAAATCGAAGACTGATCCAAAGAGATATTTATAAATCAACTTAAATGTACTATAAGTTAAGTAGGATCATATGATAGACCACTTTGCATCACGTAATATTAGGTTTAAAAGAGAATATAAATGACTTTCATGATGGAGGAAAATGATCATGACAGATTAAGTGAAAAAAAATCAAGTTAAAAATGTATATATAGTATGCTATCAATTTTGTTTCTTTTTTAAAAAAAATATATTTTAAAACTCTAAGGAAATATATTTAAACAAAAATTATCTTTCAGTAGGATTATAGGTTAGTTTTTAATTTAAAATTTTTGATGGTTACTATCAGTTCAGTTGCTCAGTCATGTCCAACTCTTTGGGACCCCATGAATCGCAGCACGACAGGCCTCCCTGTCCATCACCATCTCCCGGAGTTCACTCAGACTCACGTTCATCGAGTCTGTGATGCCATCCAGCCATCTCATCCTCTGTCATCCCCTTCTCCTCCTGCCCCCAATCTCCCCCAGCATCAGAGTCTTTTCCAATGAGTCAACTCTTCGCATGAGGTGGCCAAAGTACTGGAGTTCCAGCTTTAGCATCTTTCCTTCCAAAGAAATCCCAGAGTTGATCTCCTTTAGAATGGACTGGTTGGATCTCCTTGCAGTCCAAGGGACTCTCAAGAGTCTTCTCCAACACCTCACGACTAATGACTAAACTGAACTGAACCTCTATATAAGGGCTCCCCAGGTAGTTCAGTGGTAAAGAACCTGCCTGCCAATGCAGGAGACACAGGTTTGATCCCTGGGTCGAGAAGATCGCTAGGAGAAGGAAATGGCAACCCATTCCAGCATTCTTACCTGAGAAGTCCCATGGACAGAGAAGCCTGGCAGGCTGCAGTCCATGGGGTCACAAAGAGTCTGGCACAACTTAGCAACTAAACAATAACACAAGAGCTTCCCAAGTGGCTCAGTGGTAAAGAATCTGCATGCCAATGCAGGAGACATGGTTTTGATCCCTGAGTCGAGAAGATCCCCTAGAGAAGGGAATGACAATCCATCCTAGTATTGTTGCCTAGGAAATCCCACGGACAGAGGAGCCTGGTGGGCTACAGCCTATGGGATTGCAAAACAATTGACTTGGTGACTAAAACAGCAACTCTATGTAAAAGCATTGTTGGGACTTCCCTGGCAGTCGAACAGTTAAGACCCTGTACTTCCATTATTGTAGGGGATTCAAGTTTAATCCCTGGTCAGGGAACTAAGATCTTACATGCCGGGAGGTATGGCCAAAAGATAAAAAAATATAAACAGTAAAAACTAAACTAAGAGCATTGTCATTCCTTGGTGCAAAGAACTAACAAAGGCCCCTGAAAATTTAGAGATCTTCTTAGTGACCACCACCTCCAGTCTGCCTGGATCTGAAGCTTTAAGGGGACACCCCCACTCTGAGCAGGAAAGGACCCTCTACCCACAAACTTCAGAAAGGAGAACATTTTCATTGCCACTGTGTGAACTGTAAGCTAATTATGCTTTCCTGCAAGGGAAGCAAATTATATTGATTATACAATAAAAGCTATTATCATTCCCAGTATATTCATCATGACTCAGAAAGATGCAAAAATATTGACTTGCTCTAAATAGCATTTTACTTTTGTCTCCAGACAGCAGTTTTTAAGACACAGAATGACCAGAGATAGTTTTGTTAACCAGTCACAGAGAGGAAATGGGCAGAAGAGATGCGAGTTATGGCTATAACCTAAGCCACCATTTGTGAATGACAGAGCACTCTCAGGGAAGAATACACATCTCAGATGTTATGAAAGAGTTAACCTGGACTATTCCATATATTCAAAAAAAAAAAAATCCCTGAAAACTCCCAACAGTACCTACAAGTAACAAGAAAATAACAAAGCTCACTGACACATCTGAAAAGAAGGTGATTAATTAAAGTAATTAGGCTGCACTGAATTATTAAAATCTGAAATCTTCTGTAGGGATGACCAAAAAAGGCAGAACATTTTTACAGTTCAAAAATTAAAACCATATTCTGGTTCATTAGCTGAGAGGGGAACTCACACGTTTTAGCCTACAGTCTCATTCACAGATGTGTAAGTGTCTAATATTGCACACCTTTGTAATAGTTCTTGTAAAAATAAAAAAAGAAAGAAAACAACAACCTGAATGCAATTATTTGATGGCTTGTAGGGCAGGGGAGATCTTATGAAAGAATGACAACCAGCCTTTCAGGTTTACTTTGAAAATGCCCCCAGGCTTTGAAATGCCAGGTGTGTTGGGGCCTGTGACGAGAGTCAGACCGGGGACAGTGAAGGGCAGAGAAGCACCTCCTGACACATTCCTCAGCTGTGTCTTCAAAGCAGTTGATGTCTCTCTCCTTCCTACTAAATCAAATCAAACTCCTTGGCTTGACATTAAAATCTCTCGCCAAGTGATGCTCTTCCCCATCTATCCTGACCCTAGGAGACCGGTTCCAGGTGAGCCAGGCAAATCCCACTACCTCTTCCAAACCAAATTCATTCCTTCTGTATCCCAGGCAGCTTGTCCTATGCCTACAATGTCCTTAATTTCTCTCTGATCCACCCTAGTCACCCCACCTCTCAGAACCTAGCTTCAGGGACCCACAGAGCCTTCTGCTTTTTTCTCCTAGATCTTCACACACACAGCCTAAGCTGTCTATGTGTGTGTGCGTGCGTGCTCAGTGGTGCCTGACTCTTTGTAACCCCATGGACTGTAGCCCACTGGGCTCCTCTGTCTATGGGATCTCCCAGGCGTGAATACTGGAGTGGGTTGCCATTTCCTTCTCCAGAGGATCTTCCTGAACCAGGAATCAAACTGTGTCTCCTTTGGCTTCCGCACTGGCTGGTGGAGTCTTTACCACTGAGCCACCTGGGAAGCCCAACTTGCCTATGACTTTATTGCAAATCTGATCAAGCCATGCCCCTGCTTTAAAACCTTCCATGGAACACTCTGCCTTCAGAATAGATGCTCAGGCAAATTTGATCCTCTGAAATCTGGCCCTTGCCTATTCCCCCAACCAGTGGATGGTGGTGGTTACCACTTTGGCGCCAGACTGCCTGGGTGAGGACCCAACTTTACCATACTCAGGTGTGACCTTGGGTGATTACTTCACATCCTTGAGCCTCAGTTTTGACAAAGGATTATTGAGATGATTACAGACTTAATACATGTGAAGCACTTAGTATGGAACCTGGCATATTCTTGGCACTGCCTGTATATTTCCTATTACCATTATCATTAATATTATTTCTCCTCCTCACAAATCCTGCCCTCCAGCAAACTCTTCACTATTATACTTGGTTTTCCCACCAGCGTCTATTGTTTAAAGTCTATCAAAACCTACTAATCCCCAGGCCCCAGTCTAATACCGTATTCTTCACAATTCTGTCCTGGATTCAGCCCCACTAATCTATCAGGCCTGAATGTCCTCCAGCACATGGTCTGTGTTTCTCTGATGAGGCTTAGCATCACATCACCCGCTTTGTATCACAGCTTTGCACAGTAATCAAGGGAAGAGGTTGTGTCTCTTAATATCCACTCCCTACCTATAGCAGAAACTGGTAGCGCTCAAATATTCCAGGTGTTCTATGTTTTCCAGCCTCTCTTGCATAATTCTGAGGTCATATGACTAGTTTGAGTCAACAAACTATAAGCAAAAGTGGCAGATGTCGCTTCTGGGCTGCAGTTTGAAAGCCAGTATGCCTCATCCATTTTTCTCTTCCCTTCCTTGGAAACCCTTAGGTCACATGTCTCCCCAAAGTACAACTGCAAGATGGCAAGCTTCCATTCATATAGATCCCTGAAAGACTGCATGGAGCCTTGTCAGATGTGTTACCTGGGCAGGAAATAAACCTTTGTCGTGCTAAAGCTCTGAAATGTGGGCTTTGATGTTGTTTAGTCACTCAGTCGTGTCTGACTCTTTGTGACCCCATGGACCATAGCCCACCAGGCTCCTCGGTCCATGGGATTTCCCAGGCAAGAATACTGGAGTGGGTAGCCCTTCCCTTCTCCAAGGGATTTTCCTGACCCAGGGATCAAACCCACATCTCCTGCTGCAAGCAGATTCTTTACTACCGTGCCACTTCAGCATAGCCTAACTTATTCTATTATACCACCTCCACATTTCAACACTAGATATGGGAGATTTAGCACCTAGTGGGTATATAACATTCAAATGCTGAATGAATAATGTACAAAATGAATAACAGACAATTGACTCTTTCCTTAGAATGCACACCTTTTGTGGGTTTTCTCTGTTGGCCAAAGAATCTAGCATAGCACTAAACAAGTGCTCGGTAAGACCTGGTGATGAATGAAGGGTCAGCTTCTGTTCACCAACTCATGAGAATCCACCCCATCTGAAACCAGGGCTTGGTAGTAAGAACCGATTTTCCCGGAACTACTTCTGACCTCTATGCGCTGTCAAGGTTTAGCGAGAGCATGACAGCCGTGGAGTGATCATCTCAGCTCCAGAGACCACAGTTCTTCAGTCAAGATGGAAAGAGATAACTGCTTTTCAACACATTTTAACCCACAACTCATTAGTCAGGATTTTATTAGGACTTTCGCTAAGCAGTTTATCATGCAAACATTCACTTTCTCAACCTGAAAGTCTAATGAATACTTCTGAAGATTGCCCCTTTTTTTCCCCCCTTGTGTGCTCCGAGGATTCTGACACACACTGGATTGATAGGGATGTTGCTGAGCACCTTTAACGTATTCTGCCATCTCCCTCCCAGAAGGATGGATCAGGAATTGCATGTAATTGCTCCACCCTCAAAGAACCTCTGCCTTTAGTGAAACAAAGAGCCAGGTTCATCCCAGATCCACCCAGAGGGTAACTTATCACTTTATGCCTCAGTTACCAGCTGTAAAAAGGGAGAGTAAAAAGGGTTCTTTTTCTTTCCCTTTCCACTAGGATAACAAGGGATGCAATGGGAAAATGGGTTTTCTTGTTGGTTTAACAAAAGCTCCCATTCCTTAGAACATTCATTATAAATATACCTGTCTAAATTTACCTTTTAGGGCTGTCCATATATCTTAGACAGCATATTAAAAAGCAGAGACATTACTTGGCTGACAAAGGTCCATATAGTCAAAGCTATGGTTTTTCTAGTAGTCACGTACAGATGTGAGACCATAAAGAAGGCTGAGCACTAAAGAATTGATACTTCTGAATTGTGGTGTTGGAGAAGACTCGTGAGAGTCCCTTGGACAACAAAGGGATCAAACTAGTCAATCCTAAAGGAAATCAACCCTGAATATTCACTGGAAGGACTGACGATGAAGCTGAAACTCAAATACACTGGCCACCTGATGTGAAAAGCTGATTCACCGGAAAAGACCCTGATGCTAGGAAAGATTGAAGACAAGAGGAGAAGGGGCTGACAGAGGATGAGATGGTTAGATGGTATCATTGACACAATGGACATAAATTTGAGCAAGCTCCAGCAGATGGTGAGGGACAAAGAAGCCTGGCATTCTGCAGTCCACGAGACTGCAAAGAGTCTGATACGACATAGCAACTGAACAGCAACAACATATATCTGGATTATATGTTTTATCTCCCAATGAGCATATGACACTCAGAAATCTAGGCATCACAGTCCTCTTCATCATCAGAGACATGGAAATTTTTCCCACATAAGCAAAGACTAAGATACAATAGAAGCAACTCAATCCAGAAGGGTAAACTTTGGGGTTTCTCTTTGGGAGTTAAAGAAAAAAACATTAGTTACAAGAGGCATATTTATTCAGCTCAGCTGGGGCAAGCTTTGCACTCTAGGGTGATGCTATAAAACCAAGATGCCGTAAACCCAAAGTCAACTCTTCCACTTGAAATAGGAGAAAAGGCTGAACTTCTTTAGTGGGAGGATCATTTAAGAATAGACATCATCTGGAGTGAGATAAACCAAGTACACCAGGTTCCTTTCTAGAATGTCAGAAGTGTATACAGAGCATCCAGGATGCAGGTAATTACCATCATCCTGACTTGGAAAATCCACCCATGGTAGATTAGGCCATGGGTCCCAGGCATCTCTCAGCTCTCCATTTAATTGGTTTTTCTCCTGAGCCAGCTGCTCTCAGAGCCTCCAAATGCCAGTTTGTCCTATGGGGCATTGCCCCTGAGTGGACAGAGCCAGCTTAGAGCTGCCAGGGCCACCAGGATGTCTGACTGCTCTAAACCCCTACATGGACAAGTTCAGGACATCTCAGGGGGGAAGGACTGGCTTAAGGCGAGCCCTATCAGCCAGCAGAGATGGGCTCATCAGGTCACTGCTTAAAATGTAACAGGGAAGCAAAGCTGGTCTCTTGAGCCAGGTGGGAGCCAAGGCTGGTAATTAAGAGGTAAGTGACACTGGAGCCAGTGGGCTGGGAATTAACCAAGCAGATGGTGGAGGTGGAAGAGCAGTTGCTCAGCAGCCAAGTGCCCCTGTGCACAAATGACATTGCTGGTTAAGCGTCCTACCAAGGCTTCGGCTCTTTGACATAGCATTGCAAATGTCTTGCCTCCTGCTATATGGAGACAGGTCATACCTCCTCCTTCATCTCCCCAAACGCAGGTCAGAAGCAGTGCCTATCTCAGCCAGAGGTCTCTGCTTAGAGGGCATCTTATTCTGCTGCTTGATCTTTGAGATTTTTTCCCCTCATTCATTAGACGATGAGTGAGTACCAAGCATGCGTCTGGCCCTAGTGACTCTAAAATAAACAAGACACGATTCCTGCACTCAAGAAGTTCAGTCTATTCAGACAGACAGACAAGGAAACTGTATCATTCAGATGATACGGTTTCTAGGAGAGAAATTTGGCATGGCTGACCCCTGATTTCCTCTGAACACTGTCTTCTCTGGCTCCAAGAATGCCACACTCACCTGCTTTTCCTCCTCAAACCATGGCTTCTCCATCTCAGTTTCCTTTACTCGATCCTCTTCCTCCATATCTCTACATTTCAGAAAGTCTCAACGTTCCTTCCCCAGCCTTCTCCTCCTATGGGTGCCATCTGACCTGGTCACTTTAGGTACCATGTACACACTGACAATTCCTGAATGTCCGTCCACATCCAGCCCAGACTGTCCCCTTGATCACTATTTTGTACTTGCAGTTGCTCCCTGGCATGTGTGCTTGGTTGCCTAAAAACATCCCAAACTTTCTTATTATTTACCTATTGACTTCCCTCTCCCCCAAATCTGCTCCCACCTCCAGCACCAAACCATCCCTCCCTTAGTAGATAGAAAAATTCAACTGCTCAAATGGAAAACTCCAAAGTTATCCTTCCTTCTTCCCCAGTCCAACAATAAATCCAGAATAAAATCCACAATCTGCTGCTTCTCATTTCCTCTTCTGCTCTGATTTTCATCATGGCTGTGGACACTATTCCCAGCATGCATGTATGGAACTTTTTCCATATAATTTCAGAGGTTTCATGGTGAAAGGGTTTATCATCTATTCCAGGTTAAGAACCCAGGTCATTGGCTACTATAAAAGATTGTTTCTATCTGTTTAACAGTTTTAGATGTTAAGCTACTTAAGGACAGGAATCCTTCATGTAATTATCTCAGTAGGGCACCTGGCATAGTGCCTCATACAGCTAATCCCTTAATGAAGTCTTTTCAAATATAACATGGAGAAGAAAATTAAGCATCCATCCAATAAATATTTATTGAACGCATGCCATGTGCAGGACCTGTGCTGGTTGTCGTGGGGTTTACAAAGATTCAGGCAAAGCAAGATGAAAGTGAGTTGACAACACAATAACACAGAAAGGAGAAGCTGCAGTTCCAGCGTCAGGGCCCAGCATTAGCAAGATGTAGGGATGAACAGGACAAGATGGGTTTGTTGAAAATTAAGGCAGTCCAGGGCTTCCCTGATGGCTCAGAGGGTAAAAAATTCGCCTGCAATGCAAGAGATCTGGGTTTGATCCCTAGGTTGGGAAGATCCCCTGGAGAAGGAAATGGCAATGCACTCCACTATTTTTGCCTGGGAAATCCTTTGGACAGAGGAGCCTGGTGGGCTACAGTCCATAGGGTCGCAAAGAGTCAGACACGACCGAGAGACTAACACTTTCACTTTCAAGGCTGTCCAGTGTGGCTGGAACAAAGGGGATTTTACAGGGGCTCAGTGGGGCCGAAGCTGGGAGGTGAAGAGCAGTGGAAAGAACTCTCAAGCAGCACGTTCTTATGGCTGAGTTGGCAGGAAGGATAATTCGGCACTATTTTTAAAAATTGGAATATAACTGCTTTGCAATGCTGTGTTAGCTTCCGCCATACAACAGCATGAATCAGCTGTAAGTATACATATGTCCCCTCCCTCTTCAGACTCTCTCCACCTTTCCTCCCATCCCCCCGTCTAGGTGGTCACAGAGCACCAAGCTGGGCCCCCTGTGCTCCAGTGACTCATGCCACTCGCTGTCTGCTTTACACATGGCAGTGTACACGTGGCAAAGTCACTTTCTCAGTTCACCCCACCCCACCTCCCCCGCTGTGTCCACAAGTCCAGTTTCTATGTCGGTATCCCCCCAAAATATCAAATCATTGAAAGGTTCCACGGAGCCTCCTTTATTGTCCCATTTTCATGTTGGAAGAGGGAATATGGTTTAGGCCAAACCACTTAGAGGGTAGCTGGGCACTGGCGAGCACGGGAGCATTGAGGCGCTTCGTGTGTACGTGTCACAAGTGTGTGTCACGGCCTTCTAGCGTGACTGCAAGCTCTTTGAGGATGACGATACTAAATCATCATTACTGCAGTCATTGAGAGCTTACAAAACAGTCTGATATGCATTTGTATCTGGGTGCATTGTGTCTTTGCGGCTGTGCACAGGCTTTCTCTGTTAGCAGTTGTGGCAAGAGGGTCTACTGTTCGTTGTGGTGGCTTCTCTTGTTGCAGAACGTGGGCTCTAGGGGACTCCTGCTTCTGCAGTTGTGGCGCATGTGCTCAGCAGTTGCGGTTCGTGATCTTAGTTGCTCCAAGCCACAGGGGATCATCCCAGATTAGGGATCAAATACATGTCCCCTGCACTGGCAGGCAGATTCTTAACCACTGGACCTCCAAGGAGGCCTGCATGCTTTTTCTTAATCTTTAAACTTGAGAGAACTCTTATTCTATCCACCCTTTGCAAGGAAGACATTCAAATTGAAAGAAAGAAAGGGAGAAGGAACTCAAGTTATTGAGTATCTACCAAGTACCAGGGTTTGTCAAACATTTCACTTACTCTTCCTTGAAATGCCACAACATAGTATGAACATTCCTGACTGACAGGTATAGAGACCGAGGTACAGAAAAGTTGAAGAACTTGCTGATACACAAGGTAATACAACCGGTCTATGAGGATGGCGCTGGCCTGCTTACAACTAGCAATGAGTGCAGGCCAGACATCTAGCAGACACTGAATAAATACAACCTGAATTAATGGCTTAAAGGATGGCAGGGTTGACAGTGGGATAAAATGGCTTGTGGGGAGCCCCTTCTTTATTACACAGAACCTTATAGAGTCCCAGTAACTCAAGAAAATCCCGCCCCCCCCCATAAGAAAATAATCTGGGAAATTTGAGCAAAATTAACTTCAAACTCGTCACTCTCTTTCACCTAGAGGCAATGGTGTTCCCATACACAAAGCTTACCTACCATTTCCCTCTAGCCACTTAGTGAATTCTGCTTGTCTGTCTTTGAATGGGTCTTTACCAAGTGCCCACTGTTTCAACACTCTGTTCTAATGAACTGTGGACCCTTGGCATCCAAGCCAAAGGAAGAGAAATGTCCCCAGATAATGAAAGTAGGCCATTTATAGCCTTATCACCAGACCTCTGAATGGCAGATGGAAGAATGGCTGTTTCTGAAGCCAGAGAATTTAGACAGAATATTTCTAAGGGAAAAGGCATCTTTCAAAAATGAACTTACAGACTCTTACATAGCACCGTTCATTTAAGATACTCAACTGAATATAATTTCTTATTCCACCCATACTCCTCCTTCCTGGGATCTCTCTTTCTTTACTAATTTATCTGATAGAATCTTAGGGTGAAATCAGTTCTCCAGTCCTACACAAAGTGGGGGCAGAGATGTGTTACAGATATAGAGCGCCTTGAGGAGAAGGGTCAATGTCTAACATGTAATTTCACACTCTCATAGTAGCTGGCACAGTATCTCATTCATGAGAATTGCTCCATTAATAAACTGAATTCCACTGAACTGAAGTACCCAGAATGGCTCTATGTACAGCACTCAGAAGAGGGTATGGTATGTGAGTCTTTGGCCACAGACTTAGTCATCGGTAGGGGGAAGACTCTTGTGTTTCTAGTTTAGGAAGATGGATAAAAAGATAAGTCTTCTCTGTCTCAGGGTGGCAAGTCCCTAAGCCAAATCAGGTAGTTAATGGACTCAATCACCAAAGCCACTTCACGTTGTTCTTCATGACATTTAAGCTGCTATTGGATCATCCAGCATGAAACTTTTATTTTCTACAAGAATCCCACAGACATGGTCAGCTCAGTCCTGAATTTAGAAAGCACTGGAGACTCATTGCCTACCCTACAGAGATAGAGCCTGGGGCTGGGGGGTGGGGGGTGGTTATCAGGGACAGAGAGAATATTTTGAAAACAGTAATCAAGGAACCATTGCCAGGACAAAACATACAAGCCAACACAATTACCCGCCATCTGTTATAGGGACTAAGGATGGTTATTTAGTGATCAGCACAGACCCCATGGTTCCTGGCCTAGGCTTTTCGTGGAAACTGCTCTGTGTTCTGAAGGGGTTGTTGTTGTTGTTGTTTTTAATATTTATTTGACTGTGCCAGGGCTTAGTTGAAACACATGAGAATCCTTAGTTGCAGTATATGAGATCTAGTTCCCTGACCAGGGATTGAACCTGGGCTCTCTGCCTTGGGAGTGTAGGGTCTTAGCCTCCGGACCACTAGGGAGGTCCAGAAACTGGTTCTTTGGACTCTATTGTGTGTAACAGAGAGGTGAGATGGCCATGCCTCTGTGGATGTGATGACAAGGCATTTCCCATACAGACAGAACAGGAAGACAGCTCTAGCGATCCTCTGATTTTCATTAGTGTTTGCTGTCTGTGTGGTGGATCTGCTAGTGAAAAGGGCCACACGTAAGAGCAAAGTCTGATTACTATGGTTTATGACTCAACTCCTTTCCCAAGCTCTGTGTTGATACAATTTAAAATCCCACTGCAGTTTCAAAGGGAGAGTTGATCTCTTTTACAGCATTGGAAAAGCAGCTCCCCAGAGGAACACAACTGGAGACTGTCACTGTCTAAGGAGCCATACTTAAAATCCATACTAATACAAATAAGCCCAGAGGTGGAACCTCAGTAAGGCATACTCTCTGTGATCTATTTGTGGCTGGTCGTTCCTACAGAAATCATCAAGTCTCAATTAGACACTCAAATAAGGGACAGGTGGTGCAGAAATCTAAAGGGATGCCAGTTCAAAGATAGTCCTCTTTGCCCACTGCTTCATCCACTAATTTTTTCATTAAGCATTTCTGAGGACCTACTAAGTGCCAGGCAGCACGCTAAGTCCTAGAGATTCAAACTAAGACATGGTACTTGCCCTTAAAGAATTCATGATCTAGTAGGGACAAAGAAAACAATCTCAGCGCAATAGGATAAATACCATATAAAAAAACAGGTACATAGATTTGCTGAGAACATAAGAGGAATGTGCTTCTCTTCTGCCCTGGTGATGCCCCACTGAGTTTAATCCATCTGAAGTGGGTCCCTGGCATGAGCTGGGCAGCAGCCAATCCACTTTCCCGCAGCCATGATCCATGGAGCCAGCAAACCAAGCTAATTTGAAGAAACCAATGAACGCTGAGAATAATGACTGGCTATGGTAGCAAGCAGTTTGAGGCAAGGATTGGGAGCTGAATTGTGGCATCTCTGGACTGGAAATCCAAAAAGGAAACAAATAAGGAGCAAGCGGGTTAATTCTAGAAAAAGTAGTTGCAACAGGCTATTGTCAAGAATGGCCTTCCATGCACCTCACTACATGGTCGATGAGCATGAGTGATTGCCAGGAATAGGAAAGAGTTAATTCTATCTACAGAGGGTGGAGAAAATTTTAGAGTTGAGTCATATATGGTTGTTGTGAAGAATCACTACAAGTTTTGCCACAGCAAATTCATTAATTAGATAACCATGCTGATGCCTAAGAGGTGGCACTCATGGTAAAGAACCCACCTGCCAATGCAGGAGACATAAGAGACACAGGTTCAATCCCTGGGTTGGGATCTCCTCCCCTGGAGGAGAGCATGAAAACCCAATCCAGTCTTCTTGGCTCGAGAACTCCATGAACAGAGAAGCCTGACAGGCTATGGTACATGGGATCACAGAGGGTCGGACACGACTGAGGCAACTTACCACCATGCTGATGCCTATATGGCAAACAGCTGTGGATGTCAGATGAATACATTTATCTTTTCTGGAGAAGGTCAGATTTGGAAATTTGTCCTATGGCATTCAAGGCCACATATCTTCTGATGTCAATATTTAAATTCCAGGGCATCCCTCACATTTATTATCTTCCAGTTATACTGGATGAAGTTCAGCTCTGTAACTTTGCTTCTATTGTCCCCTCAGCCTAAAACCCTCTCCCTTGCCTCTTTCCTTCTGAAACTGTACACATCTTTCTATGCTGCTGCTGCTGCTAAGTTGCTTCAGTCGTGTCCGACTCTGTGAGACCCCAGAGACAGCAGCCCACCAGGCTCCCCCATCCCTGGGATTCTCCAGGCAAGAACACTGGAGTGGGTTGCCATTTCCTTCTCCAGCGCATGAAAGTGAAAAGTGAAAGTGAAGTCGCTCAGTCATGTCTGACTCTTCTCGACCCCATGGACTGCAGCCTACCAGGCTCCTCCGTCCATGGGATTTTCCAGGCAAGAATACTGGAGTGGGGTGCCATTGCCTTCTCCGATACATCTTTCTATACCCAACTTAAATTCTACCACAGAAAGAAGACCTCCCTCACCACCACCAACACGCTAGGGAAAATGAGTTATTCTTCATTCTGGGCTTCCAAGCCTTACTCTTACACCTCCACTGGCTATCCATTCTACTCTGCCTTGGATTAAACATAGTGATTCATGTGTCTTTTGACCCTTGTGTGCTCACTCAGTCACATTTGATTCTTTGTGACCCCATGGACTGTAGCCCACCAGGTTCCTCTGTCTGTGGAATTTTCCAGGCAAGAATACTGGAGTGGGTTGCCACTTTTGCCCTTGGTAAAGAATAAATGGTAGGTAAATGATAAAATCCTTATGGACACAGGTATTTATTTTTGGTCTTTTTAATTTTGAAATTTTTTCATCTATAGAAAAATTGAAGAACTCGTCAATGAACATTCAATATACTCTATCATTGATTTACCAACTGCTAACATTATTGCACATTTGCCTATTTTTTCCCCTTGAATCATCGGAAGACAAGTTGCAAACAAAACAACACTCACTCCTAAGTCAGCGTGCCTCTAAGGATGACATATAAAACATTCTCTTATAAAACCACAATACTATGATCACATCTAAATATTACCAATAATCCCATTATGCAGTCTACATTCATATTTCTCTAACTATCTTAAAAATGTTTCTTATAAGCTTTCCCTCTTGGATCTAGCATCCAAGATCACGTTACATTACATTTCATTATAATGCTTCATTATACACATTACATTTCATTATAATGCTTCCTTGGTCTCTTTTAATCTGGAAGAGTTGCTCTTGGGTCTAAGCTTTTCTTACTCTTTTTTTTAACATACTAAGTACTTCATAAATGTTTAATGATGCCAGGTGGACAAATGAACCCCAGTGATGCAAGATCTCTGGGTAATTCCTCCAAGAAGGGACAGAATTCTACTGAAGCTACTTACAAGTGTCCTTTGTGAAATCACCAGGTAGGGGACCAAATCATTGTCTGCCTGTGGCTGCTTATCCTCAGATTTCCATTTTAATCATCATGAACTAGTTAGTTCTTAGGCCACTGAAGAAATGGCTCTAGAGTAATTGACTTACGGAGAGAAGAGACTCTGGTCCCTCACATCTGATTAAAGATGGGAGCAGGGATTCCCTGCCTCTCATGGAATGTCAGAGTGAGAAGAGGTCTCAGAGGTGATGTCCAGGAGAGAGAACTCAGGCCCAGAAAGGGCAAGGGCTCCTTCAAGTTCACACGGGCAACCTACAGCTTCCTTTCTACTTGAGCTGGTTACCACTATGGTATCCTGGATCTTTGCCTGTCTTGTTTTCAGTGACTTATGGTCATTCACTCACCCTATAAGCATCACAGATCTCAGAGTATTCAAGGCACACCTATTGTCGAAAACCTTACCTCGAGGGATGAGTTAGTGATTATTCCTTCGCATGCAAGATGGAGTTATTTCAGAGGGTGCTTGTTGCCCCCAACGGGGCATCATAAACAGTCACAGAGGAGGCTGACAGGAGCCAAGCCCTGGTCTCAGCAGGGTGAGAGGTGGGACCGCTCTGCACGGACTTCGTCTCTGCCACCTATTTGACTCTAAACATGAGACTGAATTTTCCGAGAGCCCTCTCGCTTACCCACAAAAACAGATCACCGCAGAGCGGTCACCATATGACAGCCACTGCAAGCGTAAATCCCATTTGGAAACATAAGTGATGAGAGAGAGAAATCAGGGTGCAGGTGATTCTCATGTCTAATCTTTTTATTCAAGCCAGAAAAACTGAAAATTTCTCAGGAAGCAGTTCCTCTTTCCCAGTTTCTTAGAGACAACAGTGACACAGGTTTGTGGGTGGTCACCAGAGAGTTTCACTGAACAGGGCAAAGTGACAGGAGTAGGGAGGTGATTGTCTCAGTAACTGGAGGAAGAACTTCGACCATCACTGAGAAGCCAGAGGAATTATACAGAGATTCCAGACTTGAACTTGTGTGATCTTATCTGAACCCCTCCAAGTTTCCTTCTAGGAACCTTATCTGTAAACAAAGGACAGGTAGTGTATATTACAATTACAATCATCTGGGGGAGGAGATTTAAAATTATGATGACTAAAAAAAATTAAATTATGATTTCTGTCTCCCACCTCTTTCCCATTCTGATTTCAACATCTCTGGGGTAGCACCTAGGTGATTCTTAAGCAGCCAGGTCTGACTAGTCTGGATTATAGAACCTCCAAAAGCTGATTCTCAGAAGAGAATAAAGTTAGAGTGGCAGTGGAGAGAAATACTGGAATTTCTCAACTATTATTGGTGTACAAAGACCATGGGAAAGTACTGTGCTCACGTGGCTGCCTGGCTGGATTATTTCCCCAAGCAGAGCATCTGCTAGGACCGAGTGTGGCTCTTACCACTGACAATTAGCATCTCCCCAGCAACCTGTAGGGACACATGCATTTTCCAAACTGAGAGGAAAACAGGCGGCAGCTTGGACCTCTAAACATTCTGCTGGTGTTTGCCAGCACTGTGGAGGTCCCACTGGTGGCTCAGCAGTAAAAGAATCCACCTGCCAAAGCAGGAGACATGGGTTCCGTCCCTGGATCTGGAAGATCCCCTGGAAGAGGAAATGGCAACCCACTCCAGTATTCTTGCCTGGGAAATCTCATGGACAGAGGAGCCTGGCGGGCTATATTGCCCATGGGGTCTCAAAGAGTCAGCCATGACTTAGAGACTAAACGACAGCAACAGCGTCATCATCCTTCCCATGTCTAATCCAGGCAGTGGGGTGGCTGCTGGAGTGGGGAGGGAGGAACCCAGGTCCCAGCCACATCTAATAAGATGGCCGATCAGCCTGCCTGCCTGCCGCCAGCACAGCCACCAGCTTCCGACACGCAGGACACGCAGCATCTGCCAGACGATTGCTGGCTTTTGATCAGGAGCGTGTCGAGCCTGAGGCCTGCAGGGAACGGCCAGGCTCCCCATGGTCGGCTAGCAGGAAGCTCTCTGCACCCTTGAAAGAGGTACTTGAAGAATCTGAGCACAGATTGAAAAGGAGGGTACAGGCAGGAGGAGGAGGACTGCCCGACAGAGGTTGCCTTCTAAGACCAGGCTATTCCATCTCCACTGAGGGAAGCAAGACACCCTTTCGTGTCCGGTCATCGGAGCAGGATTCCTGGGCTGCCTTGCCACGTGTGCTACCCTGCCCCCGGGCACAGTGAGTCTAAGCCTCAACTGACCTGTCGAGAAAACCCGCGACCCCCCAGAGCAGGTGCCCAGCATCCGGGGTGCTTGACAGTGTCTCCAGGGTATGGCAGGACAGTGCAGCAGGGCTGTTTACAAGACACTTGAGGCCTCTGGCGGGTCCCCTGGCCAGACGCCTTCGGGCCGTGCTGCGTTTTCTAACTGGGTCCTCCAGGCCCTTTGGCTGGTGTCCTCCGGCAACCCAGTCTGTGTCCTGAGTTGGTGACTGGGGTGCCCCTCACAATTGTGTGTTAAAATACAGACGCCCTCCTCCCAGCCCCCCACCACACCGGCCCCCTTCCTGAGCGGCCAGGCCAAGAGTACGCAGAGGCCCATCCACAGGTCGATAGTTGCGTTTTCTGTCTCACAATAGCGGCTACGCGATGCGAAGGCTCTTCTCTTAGAAAACCAAATGCCCACCAGTTCTGCTTATTTGCTCTAACCTTCAAAGAGCCCAGAGGTCCCTTCCTAGTTCAACAAATAAATCCAGTTCCATTCTTGCAGACTTCGACCCACAAAGTTCCATTGTTACGCCTTCCCCGAATTTCCCCTGTTCTGTCCCTCTCGGCCACCTCAGCCCCAGGCGGCTCACCCTTCTTTCATTTGGGGGATAAATCAACCTCTGGGTTTTTGTGTGCGTGGGTTTTTTTTTTTTTCCCTTAATTCTTTCAAAGGGTAAGGAATGTTGACACCCCCTGAAACATGCCTCTGATGTCTGGTTAGACTTCAGACGGCTGTATTTGAACGTGTGCTGACGCAATCGGGCAGATTGGGTTAAACCAAATATTACAATTGCAAGAACTCATCTGGAACTAATAATTTTGAGGCCACCGAAAGTAACAGGGCCCGGCTTTGGGGCGGCCAGCGGCAGAGACCAGGCTGGGCCGATGCTGCCACCTGCCGGGGGTTCGGGGAACAGGGCGCGCCGCCCCGGCCTTCCTGTTTTGTTCTGGACGCACTGGCTCCCACGCACACGATCCCCAGCCAGCCAGACCAAGGCTACTTTAAAAAAACTAGCGCCTCTCCCCAGCCCTTGGTGTAAAGATAGCTAAACTTGCCGCCCTGGCTTTGTGCTGGGGCGGGGGGGAGGAGGCAGTCTCCCAATTATAGAGCCAGGACTGGCTACAAAGGCAGTTGCAGTTGGAGCCATGTGCCCTTGGATTCAACAGACCTTATGTCAGTGGCTCACTTAGGAGGAAGGCTCATTCAAGTCAGAATTTTTATTTTGCGGGGGATGAAGGGAACGCACAACTCTGGGTTATGTCGGCACACTGCTGAACTGCAAGTCACATGCCAGATCCAGAAATGATGAAAACATCTGTTTTCGCTTTAGACCAGGGAGGCTCTGGTGGTGGGGAGGGGCGGGGGAGAGAAGGGAAGGGCTTTGCTCACCAGCGCCATCTGCTGAGCATGGTGTCAAAGCGCATGCAGGCCAAGCACAATGCGGGTTGTTGCTCACCCCCAGAAGGGGGAGATCAACAGGTGG